>DVZL01004532.1:0-12813 GCA_018236625.1 Lasaia peninsularis | reverse complement strand
GGTGTCTATAGGCGACGTGTATTTCTTACCATCAGGAAATCCGTCTGCTTGTTTGCCTTCCAGTACCATAAAAAAAATTTCTTGAATGATGTTTTATTAATCTATATCTATTAAGTATCTATATTATTAAGTTAAATCTATATTTATTACTTGCATAAGATTAGACGAATCTTATAATAATTCTTGAATGACGTTTTATTAACCTATATCTATTTAGTCAACATATAGGTACATAATTTAATATTTGATACCTAACATTCAGATACATTGAATTTGCATATGTCTACATTCTACATGTCTGAAAAGTGCCTTGTATTTTTTATTAAATTTAATTGTAAGCTAAGAAGTTATTGATGCTAAATTTTGTGTTCTTGCATATTATGATTGTTTAAAAAGACTTTTATAATTAAGTGACTTTATCTATAATTTTGCTTTTACAATAAATAAGGTGAGTAGGTACCTGTCTAAAAGAATAGTTTTAACGTAGAAAGGAGTAAGTGTTGGTAAAATCAAAACTAATTTGTCCCTGGTTATGTATTTTAAGTTAATAAATAGATAATAATAGGTATAGTAAGTTATTAAAGTTTAAAAAAAATGCAAACAAATAATAAGTATGAAAAAAATTAATTAGCAGGCAATAGTATGACAGTTACAACCATCATTTATCACACATCCACAGATTTTTGAGGCTTAAACGCCCCAAACAAAAAATAAAAAAAATATGTTAAGAAACAATTATTTTTTTTCGTTTAGGCTCTCCTGTAAAATCAAGTTTTGGTGTATACGCACTTTGAGCCCCGATGTATCGATATAGTGGCAACTCAAATACATGATCTGTGAAAATTTCAACAGTCTAACTATCAGGGTTCATAAAATACAGCCTGGTGACAGATAGGCAGACAGAATCTTACTAATACAGTGCTGTTTTTAGTCCTTGGGTATATTACTTTCAAAAACTTACATTTTATCTCGAAGTTGAACACTGTCATTAGGGCCTCCAATTTGTTTCATCATTTTCTCTAATGCTCGGAGGCCATTGTTGATAGTATTGACATTATCTGCTATCCCTTCACTTAAGTTATACAGCTCTGTGGGGCTGAAGTCTGCAAAGCCAACTGCTGGTGGTGGAGCAATAGCTCCATAATCGCGGCTAGATCCACTTATTGGTTCTCTTTCAGACATTTTGGTTTTTCTGTAATAAAAAAATACCAGATTGACTCTATTTACTGTATTAACAAAATACAATATATTAAATTTAATTGTTGTGTTCAAGTAGTAGAATAAAATTTTTGACAAATAGTTAATACAATACAATTTGTTTAAAATGCTTAAAGATCAGACAACAAATTTCAAATTTTAAGGCAAGAAAACTTGTTATCAATTCAATAATATTGTTACTAAAATCAAGGAAAAACATATAATATTTGTTAGATAAGAAGTTCAACAAAAACAAAAATATTTGATTGTATAAGATAGTATTTTATATCTATTGGATAGCATATCACACATTTAAATTTACATTCAGAATATTGTAGCTGGAATTATTTTTTTATAACCAAATTCCGTATCCAGTTAGAACCAAATTCTCTTATAGATTTTACAGTTTCACTTTTTGTTTTTATAAATATAATTCAAAATATTTCTTATAAGAAAATCATCATTGTTACTAACATAATATGAACTTTCTTTTAATTTAATAAATTAAATATACATGTTATATATTTTTAGTGTATTTTTCAAATCCAAAATAAAAAAAAAACAAACAGAGATCTATTATACTAAGATGTGCTGATCTTCTGGAAGATATGCTGTGCAGTTAATCCTGTAAGGAAACTTTCGGGGTTTACTGAGTAGGTATATTATAAATTCGGTAAGGTATATTTGATACTTAAGTAACGAATACGAACTACAAATTACAAACGTAATGATTAATTTCGCAAAATATAAGCAGCTAATAGGAAAGTTGAGTAATGCGGTTAATTAGTTAATGTAATAGTCGTTGAAATTTTTACGGCGTAAAAAAATATTATTGATATCATCAATTTACGATGAATCACAATAAAATTTGAAAAACAAAGAGAAAGATATCGTTCACAAGTTTTTAATTAATTTTACTTACTTGCTTAAGGGTGCGTAATCGGTGTAAACTTGTTTTTTGAATTTAATTAAAGCATAAATCCGGAATGCCTTATTTCTATTAATTTTCACCACATTCTAGCAAATCAAGTTCCCAAATAGCAAAACATATGATTGACAAATAATGACAATTACGATTTGCATTTGATGTTGACAGCAATGACACATAATTATTTGACGTCTCCTTTAATTTACGTTTAGAAATTATAGTTCGGCTTATAGATTCGTGAAAATCGATTAGAAGCCATAATACAATAATAAGCGAAGAAGAAATTATAGCGAAGTTTTTACATTGTTATCATCTCCCTTTAACACGGTTTCGCATGCTTTTATTATGCAAAATATATACATATAAACTTTCCTCTTGAATCATTATAATATCTATAAAAAAAAAACACATCAAAATTCGTTGGGTAGTTTTAAATATCTAAGCATACATAGGGATAGATAGGAATGGAAAGCAACTTTGTTGTATACTATGTTAGTGAAAGTGATCATCAAATAGAGAGAAATTACAATAATAAAACTTTAAAAATATTTAGTAATTGATAGATTGTTAAACGTCGCTTTGAGGAAATGCATATTTAAACAAAAAGTAAACATTATGTATGTATATGCAAACTCCTGCACAAAACGAATATAATATGTTTTGCGTCGAACTGTACTATTGTTTTTGGCAGGAGTTTGTAAAATAATAATTTTATTTTTGTGACATAAATACACAAGGGCGGATTTGTCGCCAAATTAGGGACATCTTATATAGGTATTTAATTTTCATGATCAACAAGTGATTTTTTTCTGTCAACTGGGTATAATGTCGGTGTTAAATATTGTTTTGTTTCTTTATGTGTAACTGTAAACGTGTGCTGACTGATGATTATTATATTTTTTCTTTGAGACAGCTTGATTGATTTATCTGTTTGTGAAAGATAAAAAATTAAATAAGTCTTAATATGTGAAAAATCGTGTCAGCGCTATTTTCTATACGTACACATCTAAAAGGGTTAAGTCTATTTTTCATACATGTAATTGCGGGCGGCACGAAATTCGCCGGGACAGCTAGTAAATAAATAAAAAACCTCAATTCTTAGTTGTCAGTTTAGTTTAAATACATTTTTATTTCATAGATCTTCATAACAATGTCTTATTTTGCATTCAGTCCTACTATTCTACATTCCGATTTATGCAAGAATTTTTCTCACCCACACCCGGACACATAAAGTAGTAAAGCAGCTGGGTTTAAAAAACGACGCATCGCGCTGGAAAATAATGCTTGTCAGAACGGAACCTTGACGGTTTGTGATCAGAATATTAAATATATATTTTTATAATAGATTACCGACCTCCCAGTTTGTAGTACCTACTGCCTATACTCTATTGTAATACTTGTAGGTCCCGTTAAAATACAAAGTGCACGAGCTCAATTCAATCGTCTAAACCTTCTATCGCATACAAAGATATACATGGTTTGGTTTAACAGATTCGGTATTTTCGCGTACTAATGCAATAGCAATAACTAAAAGCATTTCTTATAGCAAATTTATTATGTTGGCAACACAATTTTTTTATAGATACGCCATGGACATAATAGTGAGATACGCTTGCGTCAATTTATACATCTATAGACAAAAAAAAAACATTTATAACAAAAAATAAAATTGGAGTATCTGTATGTAATATTAAAATAACCGCTTTTTACGCAGAGCATATTGTGTACCTACATATACCAAAACAATTTTTTTTAGAATTTTTGTGTGTCTATCTGTTTGTATCCGTTAATCTGATATCCTGAAACGGCTGGCCCGATTTTGACGGGACCTTCACTGGCAGACAGCTAATGTCATAAGGAACGGCTTTGGCTTTTATTTCAGAATTTTATTTTAGAAATGTACCTATACCTACAATTAATTAATTAATTTAAAAGTAACGCGGACGAAGTCGCGGGCATTTTAGATACAGTGAATTTTATACATAAACTAGCTGTGCTCTCGACTTCATCCGCGTTTTTATTTAATTATTTTATTTTATACATTTCTAAAATAAAGGTAGCCTAAGCCATACCTTAGTACATCAGCTATCTGCCAGTGAAAGTCATTCAAAACTGATCTAGCCGTTTCAGAGATTAGAGTGTACAAATAGACAGACAAATATTCTAAAAAAATGCTGGTTTCGTATATGTACCTTGCAAACATACATATGCATTTAGTAAAAAGCGGTCATTTTAATATAATTACATACAGACAGTCCAATTTTATTTATTTGTATAGATGTATAAATTTTAATAATTTCCTGAAATTCTGTTGTTATTCGTATTTAAAGATAGCAAACTTGGGTTATAAAAATGAATAAATATTCTTTGACAAATTACACAAAAAATACCCAACAATATCTCCGAAAGAAAAGATACATATGCACCTACGATTAGCCGATAATTGGTCCCGTGATATAACCGATGGCAAAGACCGTAATCATAACTGGCACAAATCCAATCTGAGGCCACAATGATTTTCAGAAAAATTTAAACTTATAAGAACAAGTGGGCCTACCTAGGAATCCGGGATCTCGTGCTTCAAAGTCGTACACCATCATCACTCGACCACAGACGCGATTTACACAAATTACACCAATTGATGTAACCCGAAAGTAAATCCTATAAATATAATAAATGCGAAAGTTTGTATATTTGTTTGCTTGTTTGTTTATCACTCCTTTACGCAAGATCTACTGGACGGATTTGGATGAAGAAAACATGCTTTTAGATCTGTGGTCCTCCTGTTTTAAAAAATTGTTCGATCGCATGAAAAAATGTTTAACATGTAAAGGAGAGTATTTTGAAAAGCAATAAACATAATATTTTCGTTATAACATGTTGTTTTTTTAAGTTACGCAAAACTTATAGTGAGACCTACGTATACGCAGAAATGTCACCCTGATCTCCAATTCGGAATATAACAATGGCGAGTATCAACGAGACGACGGTATTAGATTTGACATATAGTCGGAAGTGTTCATGCTAGACATCACTACATATTATAAAACAAAGTCACTATGTACGCTTAAATCTTTAAAACTAAGCAAAGGACTTTGATGCGGGTTTTTTAATAGATGGAGTGATAGTATACCCGTGCGAAGCCTGGGCGAGTCGCTAGTAAAACATAATAGCCAAATCACAAAGGATGAGTCTGGCGCCAGGTTTCCATTATCTTTTTATTTTCAGTTTTGCGTCACTACGATGAAAGGAATAGTGTAATAAAATGCCTACGTATGAAGTCTGGTCATACATTTATAGAGATTTTATTAAAGCTCGTGGTCTCTGTCGTGGGTTTGAGTCATTCTTCATGATCCCTATCAACGAACCAAGGCAGTTTTGGAGAACCATGCAAAAGCTTATTCTTGTCACTAGCACCGTGATATCTATTTCTCAATGTCTGGAAGGCAAGGCGACGAACAATCGCAGTAACGAATTAACAAACAAATTAGTGAGGCCTTAATCTGGTTGTTGCCGGGGAGTTTGTTTTGCCGTTTTTTCTCCTGACTGGCTAAGCTTGGAAACGGTAGTAGTTTATGGTGGACAGGGCTAAAATAAGATGTAAATGAATATTTATAAATAATAAAATAATTAATATTAGTAGGTACCTATATAATATATAGTTTTATGATTAATATATAATTATACAATAAGTGTTAAAAAAATTTGCACACCACATTGTAGCAGCAATACCACCACATTTTGGTACATATACCAACATATATATAAACAAAAACTTTTGATTTGTAACAACTAATAGCTTAAACAAGTTAAAGCTAAGACGAATAAGTTTGTTGATAAACCTGTGATTATGTTTTAATGTTCCTTCACACTTATTATTCCTGAAGGGATGGGCAGAGGTTTGCTAGCGACCTAGGAATTGAATCCAGGACCCTACGTGGCTAGCGGTATTAACAGGCGACTTCCGTACGGTTATGTATACAATATTTTATATATAAAATCATTCGGTGATAAAGATAATTCAAAAATAGCACCCCAGAATTCATCAGTCTTTACTTATTACTAAATTGTAATGAAATGAATAAGGTATAATAATCATATATCTTAATTAATTGGAGAAGCCGGGTCTAAAACTTGTGTATGACTAATCCTAATTATGTCCACTCGTTTCAGCTTTCTCAAATGGGACGTAAAATTTATTTCATTTGCTTGATATTTTGTCGTTGCAATGAAAACAAGTAATCAATTTCTTTTGCCGCCTTTATGGAGTTTGACATTTATCTTCAAGATTTTTTTTTGATTGAGTTTAAAGGAAAATATTGATTTCTTGATGGTAAGAAATACAATGTATTTTAGTATAAGTATTTAAAATGAAAAAAAGTTGGTAGTGAAGACTCGTTACTTAATAACAATTATAATAATTAGTTATCATTAGCGAAGTTGTCAAATTATCAACCTAGGCGGCGGTACCGACCCAGAAGATCATACTGCTTTCTACTATCTACCACCATACTGGTGGTGGGTGGGTGATAGTAACAGTAGTCAAAGTTGATCAAAAATGATTGTCAGTTGAAAGATGCAAAAAAATCAAATAATATAAGGTACAGGAAATGCGTAGGTTTCGGAATTGTTGTACCGAATGCATTATATGAGTAATATTAGGTGATTTAAAAAGCTGGTGATGGAGTCGTCACTTACGGACAAAAATCAATAATTAAAAATATTCCTTTTCAGCAGGAGCTTGCAGAATAATTTATTTTTATATTGTTTGTTTTAAAATGATATCTAGAGAAAGATATCCTGAGGGAATATCGAGCGACTACTTGTCATCTTTACCGGGATCTAAATATGGATAGCAACATCTATTGGTCTGATCTGGTTGTTCGTTGTATAGTAGCCATTTTAAATATTTACTTTTATTATTTATTTTTTAATTGAGTATGTTGTTATAATGGTAACAAAAATACACAATCTCTAAAAAGTTTTAACTGTCTAACTTTAAGCTATGTCGGTTCATGAGATACAGCCTGGTGATAGACAAAAATACATACAGACCGGCAACGGAGTCTTTGAAACAGGGTCCCTTTTTCTCCCTTTGGGTATGGAATCCTAAAAGGAGGCGGTCGTCAAATGACAAGAAACCTTATTTTTCTTATGTTGTAGTAACAACGTTTACTAAAATTCATCCAGATCGATTCAGATGTTTAGACGTGTCAAATATACAAACACAGTCTGTATGTTTATTATTACCTTTGAAACTTAAAATCGCAACTGTAGCGCAAAACTTCGCGCAAAGTGAATAATTATCATTATCTCAGTAGAAGCTATTTCCACCGACAGAAATAAAAGAGGTTCGTGTCCATTAACCACATTCATGCGGTGAGATCCAAGATCTGTTTGAAATATCAAGACACTTCGAACATTCTAGACTTAAGTGTTTAATTCCTGTGTAACATTTCACGTTGTTATAATCAGACATTTTATTATTTTAATGGCCATAGTTTTATTGCAATACCGACAGTTTGCAGCTAAGAAAAATGTTAAGATGGCGGCGGTAACCAATAATTAGTAATATGTAGATATTTGTAAAAAATATATTATCTGCAATGAAACAAAGGGTACATGGAATTATGTGTACTTTTGTATTTTGATCTGCGCTATTTTTCGGCTTCCGTACTCAAGGAATAAAAAACTGAATCCTATTACATACTTAAATTTACTGTCTGTCTGTATTTCTGTTTGTTTGTCACCAGGCTCTTTTATGTACTGTGACAGCTAGACAGTTGAAATTTTCACAGATTATGAATTCAAAATTTTCTGTTGTCGCTATATCAAAAAACACTAAAAACAGTAGGTATAAAATAAATATATAAAGGTTGCTCCCATAAAAAAAAACTGATTTTTTTTGCCGTTTTTATAGCTATAATGGTACGAAACCCATCGTGCGCAAGTCCGACTTGCATTTAACAGTTTTTTTATTACTATAATAGTAGATTATGGACTACTGCCATACTACTGTAGTAGAAAATATACTATGGACCCAATATAAAGAAAAACATAGTGCACAAAATGTAAAATTATTGAATATTGATTTAAACTTAGTTCTTTTTAAAATATTTTATTTTTACCTTGAATTGTACGTATATGTAAGTATATATGTCCGGGTGGAATCTTAGAATTCAATTTTGAATTAGATATCTTCACCTGATGAAACTGAAATTTTGTATACACGTTTAGTTTGGATGACAATGCACGATAAGGTGCATGACATAATTCTAAATCCAATATGAGGGAATAACCAAGATGGCGGAATAGTTGTTTTTAAAGCACTTCTACAATAATGAGTATCAAATGAAGGGGCTCATTGAGAGCAACTCGAATATAATAAAATCTTTTTCTATAAAGTTTTTTTTTGCTTTAAATTTATTTAATTTTGAAGGAAGAATAGACAAACGAGTGAACGGCTTACGTGACGATGAAAGTCGCCGCCGCTCATCATCAGCAGCAACACCAGGAGTTTTACTATTGCTTTACTGTGCTTGTAGAAAATAGTACTTTTTGTCTGGATGCCCATTGCTGCATATCTGATTGGCTCTAGAATGGTGCAAAGCAAAAATATATGTACTAGCCCGGCCCGGCTTTGCACGATTAATTCCAATTGTGTTTTTAAATCATCCAGAAAACCATCGAAATGTCTGTATAAAATTTCAACCCAACCGGTTTAGCCATTTAGAAGTTACGTGAAATAGATACGGAAAGATAATTCTTATTACCCGTCTCCCATTACCCGTTTTCCCGTAAGAATGAAGCGTTATCGCGCGGTACAGAGTAGCCTATGTTTATCAGGGATAATGTCAGCTTCTAACTGTAAATTATTTTTTAAAATCGGTCCATTAGTTTTGGAAACTATTCAATAAAAACTAACAATAAAATCTTTCCTCTTTATAATATCAGTTAGTATAGATACTTATTATTAAGTTCATTTAAGCTTGTACTTATGATCTTTTAAAATAAATCAGCCTTTATCAGTGTTAAGCCGAGTTAAAGGTCCTTATTAGTAAATGTCCCGACGCCTGTAATCTTACCATCATTAAATGGCGAAACATAGTATTTCAACTTAGCTCCTTACTATATACCGTGTTGCGGATAAAGTATAAACTTGGTGTAATTAATGCAATGATCTACTAAGTAGGTTATTACATTATTTATTTTTATTAGATTAGAATAGTCTAGTTACTAGATCATTACATTAGTAGATTTGGTGATCGAATACGGCAACAACTTATCTGCCCTGCGGCTACATTACTTTTATTTTATATATAACTTTTCTTCCCGCCACGCTTTAGTACTCCCAATTATCGTAATACAAATTTAATTTTCATCTAAAAATGAATCTAAATATATTTTAAAAAATAGTAAATTAGCACTTAAGCTAGATGTTTGAAGCCAACCCAGCCATAGGCTCTTTATATTTTATAATATTCATCATTGGCGCTTAGTGAAACTTCTACATAATATTATTATTCATAATAATGATTCCAAACAAAAATATTGTAAGTAACTTAAATTTTAGTCAATTATAAATAATATGTGAAAAGTCTGTTTTTTTTTCATTTAAAATATCCTTATTCCAATTTCTATTTTATAAATAAACTTGTACCTACATTAATTTATTTCAATAGTTAATAGTCTGATGTGATTAATTAAAAATTAGAAATATATTCACTTGCCTGATTTATAAACGAACTGCAGCATATTTTCAAAAGCAAATAAAATACATAGAATTCCACGTGTCGCTTGCTAATTGGTCGCCGATAGTTTCTACAGATTAAGGTTTTGTTCTTTTAATTCGTTAGCAAATTACAAACGCTCGCGCTAGTGGAACTTGGAAGAGACTATGCATTGCCTACACTGAGATATTATCTGTTAAAACTTACATTCTATCATATTGTAATAAATTTTCCTACGATGTGATAAACCCATCATAAAATAACCCTTTTGTATATAAAGTATCTACTTAAAATAACGATTAAAAAAATAAATATAAAATCATCGACTAGTTAATTATTCCAGTTATATATAAATTATATAGAATAGAGCATATTTTATGAATAAAATCTAATATTATATATTTTTATATTATATTCTTATTTTGGTAGTTAATCCGACAAAAATGTTGTGATTGTTGTCGGATTAACTACCAAAATAAGAATAGGTAAATAAGAGCAATGTCCATAACAAGTAAGTAAATAACTCACGACAACATTAATAATTAATATTAATTAAATTCATAACAGCACATTACCACCAGTGGTCATATTGGTAGTTGCCCAGTTAACCTATGCTCACCTCTTACGAGCTACCTGGTAGGGAGGCAGATGGTCTATTCTACACAGGGGACCTAAGGGTCTAAGGACCTTGTTTAGAAGATTCACCGCGATTCTCTCGTATCACGTGCGACAGTTGCGTCCAGAAGCAGAAGCATACCAACGCGCGAGCATGTGGGGACGAATTTTAATCTATTTCGTCTTGTCGCTCTTTTTTCTTCAATACTTCCACGTGATTTGGAGTTCGCGCGTTAACTGGACGCAACAAGGCGTCTCTAGTAAGGGACCTAGCGTGAAGATGTGTATGTATGTATACAATTTTACGATACGGATAGACCTGCGTCACTGCTTCAGAAATATGGAAGCTTATCTCAATCTTAGATCCACATATAAACACTAGTAGGTAGTTAATTTCAATTGTAGATTGTCTTTGATTTGGATTAATATGTAATCTTGAGTTAATGCGGGGTGTAGACAAAGGAAAAGAGGACAAGCGTTTATTTAGTCTGTACCTAGCATAATACGTGGGCTGCTACTTATGTATCCGGAATAAAAAAGAAACAAACGTCATTCAATTTTTTTTTAATATTCGCCGCGATGATCGGTGCACTTTTGCATACGTTGAAACCAATTTTCATACCAATTTTTTCATTCTGATTAAGGTAGCTCTAAAACGCGCACTTTGAACGCATTAACGGCCTCTTCGTAGACGTTGACTACGTACGTCGTATGTAAAATCTTGACCCTTAATGTATTTTTCTCTATGTATATTCTTTAATGGCTTTAGGTATGGGGGATGAGCCAAAAACCGAGTTGTTTTGGTGAGAGCTAGCATTGTCCATGATGCAAAATGATCTTACGTTGGCGTTTGTTCTTTCCTATTTTTTCTGTACCAAGCCCTGTACCATTCAGAATTAACCCTTTTACGATTCTCTAGTGCCACGTCTAGTGTCAAGCCACGCGTTTGTTTTTATTTATTTATTGTGTGTGCAAGTCTATCGGCTCCCTTACCCTCCGGACCGGAACACGACAATGACATTATGTCAGCAGGAATAGGTAAGGCGGTGGATCCCCGGACCCGGGGAGTTGCTGCACAGCACTCTACCACCAGTGTTTATACCAAAAAGACAGGCGACCATTTGCTTCAACGTGCTCTTTGCACGAATGACTTTTTTTGGGTTTGGCTCATCCTGGAACACCCACACCGTTGACTGTTGTTTGATTAGGGGCCATTAGCATAGATTCATTCATCACATGTGTAAATATTATAAACAGCGTTAGACGCATCAGTTATAATTTTTTTTTGCACCAATAGACAAAAGTATATTTTTGTGTGGAATCTTTTTAAATATTGTTCTAGAAGTGGCCAGTTTCGGATACATAAATAGCAGCCCTCGTATAAATACGTGTAGGAAGAATCTCGGATTAGTATCACCGTTTTATGTATGTCTATCGTCATAGTGTCAGTGCTCGCAGTTTTTGTATTCCTTGGTGGAGAGTACGCTAACTAGTAGATTGCTCACAGGTTGTACCTAAAAATTAGATAACAGAATCCGGCTCTATTTCTTGTTTGCAATTCATATTTTTTTAACTTTAAGAAAAATGATACTTATTAATTTTTTTATTTGTCAAATGTGTGTAAATATTATTGTGAATTTTGTCGACAACTGTACTGTTTATATCGGGATATAAAGAGGTATGTTTTAACCCGAGTTTTCGACAGCAAATTTCATCAAAATTAATTTAGTGGTTTAGCAAACAAGTAGCAATATCCAGAAGAAGGTTATATTTTTCTTCAAAATAAATATTGGCATAGTAATTGCAGCAAAGTCACAGGAGACTACTAGTACCTAATATTTCCCTGGAATAAGATTAGTATGTCGAATAAGTAAGTTAGGTAAACACAGCTAAGGATAGAAAGTACCTGTACTTAGTTACTAGAATGGATATGGCATCTTGGAATTTAAGTTTCTTAGGTTAGTTGAGATTGGATTTGCCCTGTCCGAAGCGGTAAGTCCACTTGTCACTGAGACTTTATATCGTCGGCTAATCGTGGGTGCCTAATTCAGCCTATACCTTCGGAGATATAGGTGTGACGATATTAATTTTTATTATCTTAAGATTTTCAAATACAAATGTTGTTCATTCAACAATAAAATAAATAATAGTTTAAAAAAACTATAAAACACACTTTTATTGCTTGTATAACTAAAATCTAGAAAATAATTCTAAGTTATGAAGAGTTCATGTTACAGGGGAGAAAATCAAACTTAAGTTTTTAACTAAATAATTTAATTCAGAGTAAACAGCGTGGGGTGTGTATCTCTACTGTGGTTCATAAATAACCTCTAATATATAGTT
>DVZL01004531.1:0-12814 GCA_018236625.1 Lasaia peninsularis | reverse complement strand
TTTTGTTTCGTTTATGGCTTAGAATGAAACAAAGAAACGCATCGTGCTTGACATTTGTTTTCACTACAGAAAAAAAAGAAATATCGACGTTGGAAAGTTGACATTCATGTGTTCACAAAAAAATGGCTAAAATATCATATCGTTTTATTTCTTGTGAAATTTCCTAAAAAATATATCAAAAAATGTTATTAATTATAAGAACATACATTCTTCTTTGCTAGACTCAAAAAGTTTTGATAATTAAAGTAAAGTGTAAATCACAAAATTATTTTTTCTTCAGCGATACCGTAAAATAACACTTGCTTATGTTTAACTCAATAATTCGTTTTGAAAATTTAATGTTATCTGCAAGAATAAGTTCTTATTTTAAAGCTAATTTAATGTTATTTATGAAATAATACAATTTTAATACACCACCCATACAAAAAAACATCGAAATTGAGCATTATTATTTTCAAATACTACATGAGGCGATTGGAAGGCCAGCGCTCGTCCGTCTAGTTGCGCGGGCGGGCTCAGCGCTCGAGCGGTTAGAAGAAATCCAACAACACATTTACACTCAGCGTACATTCTAGAAAATCTCTGAGATTTAGCTTTAAGTAAGTGGTTTGCCAAATCTAACTAGCGAGAGGAGTTCCGGAAAATCACTAAAAATATAAAAATGAATTGATTATTTAATTATTTTTATGTCATCAATCGCACTATAAACTTATGTTTATTGCAATTCCTAAATTATTATTGAACCCATTTTGATAACTTACATTCAACTAGCTGCTCGGCCCGGTTTCACACGGTCAGTTCGTAATTGAAATGACAGGAGCGCCACCTACCAGAGCCAATTGTATTTTTAAATCATATAGAAAACCATCTAACTATCCTTATAAAATTCCAACCCAATCCGTTTAGGCATTTAGAAGTTATGTGAAATAGATAAGTACGGAAAGATAATTCTTACTACCCGTTCTCCCATTACCCGTTTTCTCGTAAGAATGAAGCATTTCCCCGCGGAAAAAAGTAGCCCATGTTCATTAGGGATAATGTCGGATTCTAATGGTAAAATTGGATTTTCAAATCGGTCGAGTAGTTTCGGAGCCTATTTAAATACAAACAAACAAACGATTAAATCTTTCCTATTTATAATATTAGTGTTGATTTAATCAAGATCCAATAAATGGTTTTTGAGTTACGCTTATACTTTTATTTTTAATGGGATAAGAAAGTGAACAGGCACACGGGTCTCCTGATAGTAAGAGACAACCGTGGCCTACAGACACTATAGATGTTGTAGGTGCGCCGCTGGTCTGTGGTCGGGCTGTTAGACCTTATGTGCAAGTCTACCGACTACCCTACCCTCCGGACCGGAACATGACATTGTCATTATGGCGGTAGGAATCGACAAGGCGGTGGACCCTTACCCGAGTGAGTTGCTGTACAGCACTATACCACCGGTGGTCTTGTTGACATTGACCTCGATAGCCTATGTGACCTGCTGCTTACGAGCTGCTTGACAGAAAGGCAGATGGTCTATTTTACACAGAGGACCCGGACCAACACAAACTTTTTTTAATAAGATAATATAGTATTTTTATATAAGTCGGTTTTTTGCAATTTAAATGCGTCTAAATGGTTATGAATAAGACCGATATCACAGAAACTGCTCTGAACAAAATACATTGTTAAGTTTATATAACGTTTCTTAGATTACGCAAGAAATACATACCTACACTTTATTACTGGCCAATTAAAGTTTTATGGCAGCCATCTATGCAGCTCGGGATGTAATCCGTTAAAACCGTTAATCACTGTTGTAATTTTCTTATTTTATTCCGCTTATATTAGCAATTAGGTATGTTTCTCCATGTACAGCTATTTTAAATGTTATACTTTGTGTTTATCGTAGCTATATATCTAAAGCCGTATCCATTCTGGTATACAAATGGCCGTATATATTTTTGTCGGGAGATGAGATAATCTTACTAAATATATTTTTCACACTTTGAATCAACTATTTATTCATTTCTTGTTACCTAGTACCACATAATATATTCTAACCGGTCTACACGTTGCTCATAGACTTAAGACTTATCAGTTATCTTACCGCTCCAAACCATAATACGACAACGGCGAGCACTGATCTCCGGAAACCCTTAGATAAAAAAGACGGATAAAAATCTTATGTTAAAAAATATACCTATGTGACGATTTTATTTAATCTAAAGCTTACCATTAAGTTGGTCACTCGATGAGAAAATCTAACGAAAAAAATTATGTATCTTTTAAAGGAAAACATCGCGAGGAACACCAGATTCCTATATTCGAATTAAGCCTGATCTAGAATTGGTCTTAATTTCGCTTTGTGTAATGCCTGACGCCCTTGTGATACATAAAACCTGACATAGAGTAGGGATAGACTGAATAGAATAAACACCTACAAATACTGTCGCTTCATCAACAATTATTTATTAATTTAAATACAAACATATAGCCTCATGAGGTAAAACATTCAAACTGCGAGGCGAATGTTCAAACCAAATCACCAGAGCAAATAATTCCACCCACGACATGTGAGGTTTTGAATCATAATACTGTTACACCCGACTAGTTATTCAGCACAGATGACCAGCGAATTGTTCGTTCCCTCTTACAATGTACTGGACACGAAAGTCGTGACCACCACCGATTCCAACTTTACCTATAAATTGCAGAATATTATCACCAGTGGATACCGAGTAATAACCGAAAAATCGGTTTCGGTTTCCCACCAATCTTGCCCAAAATAGATGTCCTTTGCTAATAATAATTTTATTTTTTCAATAATATTGAAGTCAGCTAATTTATAGAAGGTAGGAACTGCAAGTATTTTATAGACACCAAAAACTTTGGTCGGGATATGTTTCGTCTCTTATATGAATTTTAACACTGGATATAGCTGCTGTGTAATCTCGTTTACTATAGCTATGACTATGGCTGAAACAAATAAAATCCAGCTAAATGGTTGGACAACTCTTTTAACATCTTCTCTTTTCTGACAGTAAAAAAAAACTAATTTTAATAGTTACATATAGAAGTTACTAATAATACCCTAAAACGATGATACTTAAAACAATAGAATATATATATTGTACGAAAGCGGAAAACATAACGTTTAGTTAAAATACGGTTATTTTATATTATTATTATACAAAACTAGGAACCTACATTCATCGACAGCCAAAAAATATATGTTTATATTATGTGTCCGATCGTACTTTAAGATGCGTCTGCCACTGATGTATATGGCAGGTTCGCCGGTGACAAGAATTAAAATAAAATCCGTCAAGTGCGACTCAAACTCGCACACGAAGAGCTCCGTACCATTATTTATAAAAAACGTAAAAAAGTCAGTCAAATTTGTTGTATGGGAGCAGCACCGTTTATATATTTATTTTATTCTAGTTTTAGTATTTGTTGTTATAGCGGCAATAAAAAACATCGTCTATGAAAATTCCAATTGTTTAGTTATTACGGTTCATGAGATAGAGCCTGGTGACAGACAGACACACAGACAGCAGAGTCTTAGTAAGAGTAAAAGTGAAAGAAACAAAAAACCCTCCAGATAAAAAAAGTCTCTCAAACCGAGATCGAAACGTCGAGCGTCAAACACTTCGGTTTCGGTCATCACAAAATGTTCGACACTACTTGTCACTTCACACAACAATAAGTTCTGGAAAAAGGGCCGAAATAATTGAAAGCAACACGTAGCGGTTTTGTTTGAAACTTTAACAGTTTACGCTTTCCATTCATTATCAAACAAAGCAGTCGCGCAGGCAGTAAATAGCTGAATTATCAAAAACAAATTAGTAGTCACGACAGCAGTACATTCACGGTTTAGAAAGAACTTTAACTGTGCCTTATGTAAAACCGCAACTTAACTAAAGTTATAACATTAAAAAAAATTTTTTAATGTTATAAAATTAACAAATATCGTTACGCCCACATTCCATAAATTATTGTTTGTCTATTTGTATTGAAGCTCTGATTTTATAAAAATATTTAATCAGAATGATTGGTACATGCATAGTACATATTATATAGGCCGTAGGTACATAACAATGCACTATAACCAAAGTAAAATGGCAAATTTAATAATAATAAAAATGTACAAAAAAATGCAGAATAGATAAGTTTATTAACAAGAAATACACAAAATAAACCCCGAATACAAGTTACAGACTTATCTCTAGACTCATCAATAGGAAAACTACATGTTTCTGATTAATGTTTGGATCTCAATCAATATTGAATCAGGAAAACACAACATTTCTAATGACGCAAATCTGGGAACACTGTGTAATGTTTCTGAGAAGTTCGCTGTCTTGATGAAGGCTGTGTGTCATTGTTCTGAGTACACGGACGACTTCCTCAGACAGTAAGTTATTACATTTCTTTTTACCTGATTGAGATAAATGAGTTGCTCCCATAATTTATATATTTGCCTAACAATTACTCATGTTTTAATAAAAAAATATATAATTCGACCGATTTCAAAAAAGGAAAATTGTTTCAAATTAGCCAGAATGTGAAACTGATTTCGAAAATTATTATTTTGTTTAAAATGGTTCTTCGTCCTAGTGGTCCCATAGTAATGAAGTCAGGTTATTATTATAATTTTTTTATGATATTGGAAGGCAAACAAGCAGACGGATTTCCTGATGATAAGGAATTCACGTCGCCTATAGACACCAAAGGTGGAAATGGTGCGTTGCCAACCAACAATATCTACATGTTCTGCTGATAAATTAGAAGTACGTCAAAGTAAGTTTTTTGTCTTATTGTATTATTAAAGTCGGTTTTCAGAGTTTTGTTGCATTTAAAAGCGATTCCCTTTGTATTACCGTCGCCTAGCTTAAAACTAATGTTAGGTTTCCATAAAGTCCATTAGCTAAAATATTAAACGCCATTTCGAACGCAATACAACCCTCTGAATAAGATCACTTATCAAAATGTCGGACATTTATTTGGCCGTACAAATATCAATTCGTATGTTTACCAGAACACGGAATCAGGGATCAATTCATCACCAGCTGTCAGTGTTATCATGTAGTTATATCCTTATATCCCATTAGCGCTGGTGCGTTAACCTTTTTGCTACAACTCGATACATTTCTGTAAAATAAAAGTTTTTCTGCAACGCTTTGAAGGCTAATGGTCTTAAGTTGCTTTATCTATTTTTATTTAACTAAATTTAACATCGACTTTTATATAATAGAGTCGCTAAAAGGTTGATCTTTAGCTATGATATATTTCTGTAAAATGTTAAAGATAAGTTTTTACGACAACGCCTCGAAGGCTAATAGAGTAAAGTTGCTATTAAGCCAGCATTTTACATTAAAAAAACGTAATACCCACTTTTTTATTATAGTATAGTCGTAAAAAGGTAAAATTAGTTATTTTAATAAAAAATATATAAACTAATTTAAACTTTCTCAGTCCAAGATCATTTGACTAACAACTAAACGTATCACGTCATTAGAGCATCATTAGGTAATGACGTTAATCTATTCATCTATAAAGATAAATAAAATTGAAGTGTCTGTGTGTAATATCAAAATAACCGCCTTTTTTTACAACGTAATACACCATGATAATATTTTTTAGAATTTTTATTTTTCTGTCTGTTCCCGCTAATCTCTGAAACAGCTGGATCGATTTTAATGGGATTTTCACAGGGAGATAGCTGATGTAATAAGGAGTAGCTTAGACTACGTTTATTTAGTTAAATTCAAACGCGAACGAAGTCGCGGGCACAGCTACAATACAGATAATTCTCAATATTGAACAAACCAAGAACGCAACAAATTCTCTTCTGGTAAAAATACGGGTTGCCTGTACACACCAAACATGTTAATGATCCGTTGCCCACCTGAGGTTGAGACTCCTGTGCCCCTCGCGTAGTTAGTAGATAACACTGCCCAAAAGGCTTGATGGTGGCAAGTTGCTTTTAAGGATAGCTTTTTTTGTTAAACAAAACTTCCGATTGCGCCAGTGGCCTGAATGTGTCAGTCTGATTCGTTGGCAAACAGAAAAATAAACAAGGATTACGAAAAACATACTATTTGTTTATGTGAAATATCTTTAAATTAACGTAATTTTTCACAGTTCTATGTCTATAAATATATATAGGGCAACACGGAAATACAGATCAGTTATTACTTCTCACTGGGCTATCAGTGTTTTGTACGTTTTACTCCATTAATGGCAAGAGTTGACCTTTTTACCACTTCATATATTATAAAACGATAAAAATAATTCTTGTGTTAATTTTTATCAGTATCAGTTATGAGCTGCATTGGTAGATAAGTTCGCCCTTTGTGCGTTTGTTTTATTATGTTTCATGTTTCTATCGTGTTCTTTTAAACTGCAACCACAATACTTAAAATATTTCGGACTCGAGAACGAAGGAATCAATTAAAACGGCAACAAGTTCCGTTTGTTGTGTCATCTGTGCAAACTTGAACTTTCTACCTCTCACTGTGAGATACGGCCAGGTCACAGCTCTGTGTACTTTGAGTACGGAACCCTAAAGCTATAGGTTTTTTTATCGTAAAAAACTTGTGATTATTTTAGTTTTAATTCTGATTTTTTTACGATACTATTAAAATATGACGAGCGGTTTTTTGGATTAATAATGTATTTTAACAAAATCGATTATGTTTTATGCAAGCGATGTTTGTTTTGTGGTTTTACTTTGTTTACTCCTGAACCGACTTGTAAAACAAAAGCTGACCAACACGTAGGTGACCCGCGACACTTCTCATGTCAAGTATGATGTCCGCGCGACTGATTGGACGAATGTCTCTATGAATAAGCCCTTTTCAGTCCCAAATAGAAGCTCTCTTTTCAAATTAGGTATTCTTAAAAGGTATCACAAAGAGAAAGTAATCAAAACAGCATAATTAAAAACGCTTGTGTTCATTTTGAAGATTTAAAAATATTTAATTACGTATAAGCTCATAGAATTCCGTAACTGTGTTTTTTAATTTATTATAGAACTTACTTGCTTCCCGCAGTTTCGTCTACATGATAGTAATAAACAAATAGCCTAAATACACAACGACCTCAATTCTAACTAACATATTTCAAATCTTTCGACTCTTAAATTTCACATTAAAATGTATTCTATATGTCTGTCTGTCTGTCTTTTTTGACGTTTTTATGTATAATGGTACGGAACCCTTCGTTCACGCGTCCGACTCGCACTTGATAGATTTTTAAATAATATTATTAGAAGGGGAGCAGGGATTTATGTATGTATGTGTTAGTATCGTTGACTAACACTCATATTACAAACACATTAATTGCTTATTTGAAGTTAGATCAGCTCGAGCTATTTGTCTAGATATGTCTACTTATATAAACGTCCAGAAACTTAAATGTGATTGTTAACTACTTCGTTGAACTGAAACAGATATCCTAAATCAAAGTTTGAAGGTAAATGGGTGCAGCTTGATCAAGAGTAATAGCCTCCGTCCATTGCAGGCTTCAAAAAGAGGGAATTTCAGCACACACTACAGTAAAGTGGTTCGATCAATAAAAACATGTGAGAGTAGACTCTTACGTTTTAATAGGCTGCGTTATCTCTACTAAACCTTTGGGAAAATGGTGCACGTTCCCGCCATTATCTATGTGCCTCTACACAAAGTAAATTTATAAAGAGAACGCAAACTAGCGCGGTTTTCAATATGAAGTAACTACATCTATTTGCACATAAGTATCAAACCAACATACGTTAAGATTTATGCGCTTTGTAACACATTATATTCTATGTCAATTTCATTTAATAACCTTGAGAATGCTGTGACGTTTTTAAATGGAACAGGATAAGTGTTCACACAAACATTAAATACGAAGTTGTATCAAGAACTATCTGTCCCGGCAAACTTCGTACCGTCCTCTTTTCGGGGTATTAAAAATAGATGTTGACCGATTCCTATATGCACAAAATTTCATAAGAATGAAACGTGATAAAAAGTATTAGATACATGTCTGTCTCTTGATGTTAAGCTATTATTTGTGTGATAAACATAGATGTGTTTCCGGGTCTGGGTCTTTACTAACATTTGTTCTGGTATATATTTAACTATTTCTATGTATTAATATCGTTGTCTAACGCCCAGAACAAAAGCATGTCATTTTCTCACTTTGGGGTTAGATTAATTTATGTTATTTTCTAAATATATTTATTTATTTAACTCGTGTTAACAAATAATTAACGAAATTTAAAACGATAACGCATGAAATTTATTACGAGTAATAATAAATAGCTATTATGGTAAATCTCTTTGAAAAATCGACTGAAAAAGAAAGTGACAGAATATTAATTGAAAATAAAATTGTATATAGGTATTTTTAAATCGTTAAATAAAATATAACTGTAAAGTATTAAAATTTCATTTTGTTTGTGCCCAACACTGGGACACACTTGCCATCTTTCACATCAGGAAGGGGGGAACAGCTATCGTCGACTACTTTTGGGTGCATAAGTGTGTCCCCCTTCCGAGAAACGGGCGATAATGTTTAATAAATTTTTAGATAACTGTAAACACTTGGCTATACATTTTTTAGTTTTCGGCATAGCCAGCTGCAGTGGTAATATAGATGGGTGGTTAAGCAACATTATCCAGCGAATAGAGTCAGTGACCCGCTTGACAACGGACGAATAATGCCGTAAAACACTTGACACGATGCCAACTTTAGCGCACTTCATGTTCAGACTCAATTGAAGGACTTAAACGCAAGATTGTCGGTGCTCCACCGTTTGTATTATAACTTGCCAAAGATGGTGACAACTGCCATTCCAAATTATGATTTATGTATTAACAAACTCATAAACATTATATTTTTATACTTTACCCTGGCAAGTGTTAAGTTATTCGGACAGAAAACATTTTATTTCACACAGAATATTATATGCACAATAATAGCACACAGAGGCGAACTTAATACTACAAATCGTTTTACCGGTCGAAATAACTTTTCTAGTAATACAATTACGGTTAATAAACGTATCATATGTATATTTTGTTAATCTGGTGCTACAAAAAGAAACCTCTACTAAACACTTATTAACCGTATCACGGCAAAGTTCTAGATTTACTAACTTTTTTTTATTTTGTTAGTTGAGGGTAGACAAAAGAAACTAGTTATTATTTGGACACGATTCAAGCAAGAAAAAGTTAGTTATCACAATATGAAGTATAAAATTAAGAAATATGGGTGTGAAAAGAATTGTAAAATAATAGAAGATTTTCTGAAACAACATTTTATCGTTATACATAATCTGTCATGGGGAGTGTTCCGAGGAGCTCTTAAGCTACTGCTTAATTCTACAACCGCACATTGCGCCAACACACCAAATTTCATACAGATCATACGAGAGGATCAGTTTTTTGTCTTCTACTTTACCTTTCTGAAACAGATTGTTGCGGCGATGTTTCTGAAATTTAGGGATCCTGCAAAATACGAACTTACTCAATGACAAAAATGCGGCGACGTAACTGTCAGTGGACAGAGGGGATTTTCTTTACTTTTATAAAGAAATCAAACTCGTTCACATTCGTAACAGCCTCAAAACAGCCCTGGAATTGTACAAAATCGACGACCCTATTAACAGTTGGGCAGACGATAATAATGAATTTATATTTAATTTCAAACGATCAATTTTTCATCGTATTATGGCCATTGAATTGAACATTTCTATCAAATTCAAATCTATATTTTCGGATAAATTAATATTCTATTCGTATTCGAAGCGTCGATTTTGATCAGCTTTACGAATATAGGTGTCAATCTCGTCATACATTATTGTATTCACAGCTTTTTAGAACAACTAAAGAAAAAAGTTACGAATTTACATCTTATCTGCTGAACCGATTTTGCTTTATTTGGCATTAAGATAGTTGGAAGCTCGGGATTAGCATTTCCGCTAAATATTAATGTGGATCAGCAAATAAACTATACGCTTGATCCGATAACGACGGATAATATTTAAATATAAAAGTAGCTAGTAATAAAACGTATAGGAGAACCCCAACGCTCGCTGGAATATTTTATTGCCCAAATGGCTAATCTACCTATACTTCCCGTCACGAGAAGCTATAATTTTTGAAATGTAATGAAATGAAATTTATTTATTTGCAGAATATGTGTGTTTAAATTTGTTACAAAATAAAAGTTTTTAATGATACTAAGATATTCTACCACAATGTGATGTGAAAATATTTTAAAACATAATTTATTTATTAAACACTATATTATATAGTAGTTATATTAAACAATATATTATATAGTAGTTATTTTATTATCTATAGGAAAACATTATTTTACACGACTTATTTTAACCCTAAACTACCACCGCTTCCAAACCTAGCGAGTCAGGAGAAGAAACAGCAAAACAAACTCCCCGGCAACCAGATTACAGCTTCACTAGTTTGTACTGCCACCGTTTCCAATCCTAGCCAGTCAGGAGAAGAAACAGCGAAACTAAATCCCCGGCAACCATGACTTCTTTAATTTAATTCAAACTATATTAATTATATGCATTTATTACTTAATTTTTTCTTCGAAAAAATCATGTGCTATAGTAACTTTTATCCAACAATAACTCGAATACCTTCTCACTAAATCTTTTAAGCGGAAGTGATTTAAGATTATCAGGAATATGGTTATATATACCAAAAAATAGACATACAGTACACATTATTTTTATAGTTCTTAAGTTTTTAATGAGGCACATACAGCTTCTCATTACTCCTGAAATGAGAAACAAACAAACTTTTTTGTAAACAAACTTCTTTTACCAAGAAAATATTTTTACTGCGTGACAATAACGATCTGACCATATTCAATCGAAGTAAAAATATATACGGCTTATATGAAAGTAATAACCTTTTTAATTTAGTCTAACATTATTTGACATTTATCGTTTTTTATTCGTGGTACGGGGACGCGCCGATCTCAGGGAATGCATAATTTCGGTTTGCTATTTTGAAATAAATGTTATTCGAGTTTTACGCACGAAGAATACGCACGAATATGTTTTATTGCTTTATTAAAATCGCGGATTTTATTGAAATTATTAATTTTGTTATTTTATCGTTATAATTTTGTTATTGTTGTTACTTTAGTTAATTATTGCCTTAATTTTATCGTTTTTGTTATTTGTTATTGTGTGTTTGTGTATAATGGAATGGATGAATAATAATAATATCATTATTATTTCTATTCGTATTTTTCTACGGATGCTTGCAGCAATTCCTTTACTAATAATTTAGTAAATATTAAAAAAACAAATACGTTTTTCTTTTAATCCAAATGTTGGGAACTTCTGAACGTTTGTTTACATAATTTATAAGTTTTCGTGACACATAGTATAATGGAAAATAGAAACCAGGATTTGTTTTCGATATGGCGACGGATTATTGTCGGCTAATCGTGGGGGCACATGTGTCTCTGCCTAAACTTTCGAGAATACGGACGTGACGATACTTATTTATGTTTATTTGCCCGCGTCTTCATCCGCGTTTTTATTTAAATATTTAATTTAATTTTATACATTTCTAAATTAAGAGTAGCTTAAATATTTTCTTATTCCACTAACTGTCGCCTAGTGAAAGTCCAAAGATTAGCGGGTACACACAGACAGACAGACAGACAGACAGACAAAAATTCTAAAGAATATTATTTTGGTAAACTTTGTGATAAACTTTGAAATGATGATTTGAAATGATTTGGTAAACTTTGAAATAGCGGTTTATACAGACACTCCAATTTTATTTATTTATATAGATAGAGTATCGAAACACTTTTCTCAAAGTCTAAGACGTCAATTGAAAAACGAGCGAGCATATGAGCCTCCGGATGATGATTCTTCCATCACCTTAAGATATTTATACAGATAGTATGAACTGTACGAACCTGTTACACTCTCCGAGTTCAAATATATCTCCCCTCGTCGCACCGGATCCACAGTTAAAAACCCATTCACCAAGTGTAGTTTTCCATTCAGAACCTCTGTCGCGTTAAATTTGAACACACCATTCTCAACGGACGGGTTAAGAGAAACACATTCTCCTTGCTGCTCAAAATCATTTGGATATCGGGCGAGTTGAAACCACTGACCGGTACAAAACTGAAAAAAAAAAATTTACCTATTGTCATTATTGGTGTTCCGCGGTCGTATAACAAAATGGCCGCTTTGGTATAGGGACGTCTTGGTATCCACTAGTAGGAGTTATGAACCTAGTTTGATTATAAAATAAATAAATATTACTGGACAAACTACATAAATTGATCTAACCCCAAAGTATGTATATATGCTTGTATTATAGGTGTTAGACAACGATACTAATATACAAAAATACTTAAATAGATACAAGAATAAATTAATAAACACCCAGACCAGGAAATATAAACATCTATGTTCATCACACAAATGGCTGTCCCCGTCGGGAATTGAACCCGTGCCTCGCGGTTAGTCGATGCGGTTAGGCGTGTACGCTAGCTACTCGGCCGACGAGGCGGTCAAGTCAATGATTATTTAGTTAGTACAACCTAGGACCAGTGTATTTGCTTGTATTAAGTCAATCTTCACGGTCTTGATCCAGTCAGCCAGCCAGCAAGCCAGATTAATAAATCTGCAAATTTTGCAATACCTACAAACGAATTTATGTCTTTACTAAGTTAAATTAATCGCCTCCGTGGTGTAACGGTACAGGTGTCGCCTGTTAAGACCGTTAGCCACGTGGGGTCCCGGGTTCAATTCCCGGGTCGGGCA
>DVZL01004530.1:0-12815 GCA_018236625.1 Lasaia peninsularis | reverse complement strand
CGTGTTATTGAAAACAACAACACTTCAAATAACAGGATAACAGGATAGCAGTTTCTGACAACTGTTATTGAAAAATACCACAACAGTATAATTCATTATTAGTAAATAGCCGTTATTGCCATCTCTACCATAAATATATACCATAAATATATCATAAAGTATATATACATTGGGAGAACTTTCACTTGCAAAGAGCTGATACAATAAGGAATAGCTTAGGCTACTTTTATTTTAGAAATATAAAAAGTAAAATAATTAAATAAAAACGCGATCGAAGTCGCGGGTACGGCTAGTTAAAATATATGAATGGTAGCGGGAATATCTTCGATTGCAAAAAGGACATCTATATTTTTGATGTATTGACCTTGTATAGTAACGTGGGTGCTCCGCAGGGCTCCCGTTCCCGTACTCGGCGGCGGACGTCAGCGAGATGAGCGTCAAGCTGCCGCCGGAGTTCGACTGGAGGCTGTTCGGGGCCGTCACACCCGTCAAAGGTATACGCGACACTTGATACCTCAAATAGCACTAAATATACATACCATGCCCATATCCCCGAAAAAGAAGGTAGAGGTGCATGTGCACCAACGATTAGCCGACGCTACTGGGTCCCATAATATGACAGGTCGCAAGTTCGATGTCATATCGGACACAAATCCCGGTTTTCCTCACGATGTTTACCCTCGTCGTAAGAGCACTAGAAAATGTACTCAAAATAATAAAAATTCATTGGTAATGTGTAAGCTATATTATTGTAAAATTTCATCCAAAACCGTCCAGTAACTTTTTTCGTGAAGGAATAACTAACGTCTTTACACCCATACTTTCAAATTTCGGATTTTATAATATTAGTAGTATTCTTCAACACCATTGCCGAATTCGTATATTTTGTTATTAGGGTTTCGCACCCAAAGAGTAAAAATGGAACCCTATTACTAAGACTTCAACTGTCTATCTGTCTGTGTGGTTACCGTTTTGTATCGCATTGAAAGCTGGAAATTAGAAATTCTCACAGATAATGTATCTCTATTGCCGCTATAACAAAAAATACTAAAAGTAGAATAAACTTAATAACGGGGTTCTCCCGCACCAAGCGTAATAGTAAGCGTGATTTTTTTGCTATTTTGATAGATGATGACACGGAACCCTCCGTCCGCGAGTTTTTTTTAATGTGTTTATTGAAAGACTATATAGAGAAGAAATAATAAAAGATAATTTGATAAATAAGATTCAACGCTCTTTTATTTACGTTTGTCCGTATGTTGTTAATAATCCGATAACATGTATGTATGTGTGTCTGCGTGTTCCAGACCAGTCGGTGTGTGGGTCGTGCTGGTCGTTCGGCACCGTGGGCGCGGTGGAGGGCGCGCTGTTCCTGCACAACGGAGGACATCTCGTCAGGCTCTCGCAGCAGGCGCTCGTCGACTGCTCCTGGGGGTAAGGGGGGGGGGGGCATACTTATTAATTTAAATATTGATATAATGCATGAGAGTATATATGTCACTATTCCTACATCTAACTTCCTCCACATTTATTAATCTTTTCATTCAAACACGCTGGTTTCGGAGACTCTTGATAACACCTTCGGATAACACGAATCATAAATTATTTTAGATATGGTAACAACGGTTGCGACGGCGGTGAAGACTTCAGGGCGTACCAGTGGATCATGAAGCACGGTCTGCCCACCGAGGAGGACTACGGTGGCTACTTGGGACAGGTGATATCGAATATTATTGGCATTAGACACTTGTACTTTTCCACATAGTATTTTTTATTCTAGCTTTGTCCCGTTTCTATATTTTTAAAGATGTTAGGGTCGCAAGCGCCCCAGTCTTACACAGAGCGACTGCCCAGATGGCAGCACCTCCTCCCAGAAGTTAAATAGTTCCAAACCTAGAGTAGGTTGAATGCGAATACACGTATATTTTATAAGCACTCAGAAATTAACACAATTTAAAAAAAGTCATTGGTACGTGGCAGGGTTTGAGCCTGGACTGCTGGGATGAAAATCCAAAAACCTAACCTAACCACTAGACCGCCGAGGCTTTCATATATAATAATTATTGTAATAATAACTTTAAAATATTTTCTACATAAATTAATTTTACTTAAAACCAGAAAAATAATAACAAACTGGAATTTCTGAAACACAAAAAAAAATATTATGCATACCACCGGCAAAAAATGGCAGTTAGGGAGAGGTTTGTTTATTTACCTTCTTTACAAATCTATATCTATACAAATCAATAAAATTGGATTGTCTGTATGTAATATTAAAATAACCGCTTTTTACTAAATGCATATGTATGTTTACAAGGTACACATACCAAACCACTATTTTTTAGATTTTTTTGTTTTGTCTGTTTGTACCCGCTTATCTGTGGAACGACTCGATCGATTTTGACGGGGCTTTCATTGGCAGATAGCTGATATAATAAGGAGTAACTTAAACTATTTTTATTAAATTCTAACGAGGACGAAGTCGCGGGCACAGCTAGTAATAAATAAATATCTCTGAACAAATGCGGTTATTAACATCTCGAACGACGTAGAGATCAAATGTCATTCGATTTTTACGTTCAGGAAAGTCATACAGGCCTCGTGCAGATGTTACCTCTGCAGTAAGGTCGAGCTGGTGGTACCAATGTACTCGGAGGTAATGGGGTCGTCGCGTCCTCACTTGATGTGAGTTGTATGTAATGGTTTGTGTTGTCCACAGGACGGGTATTGCCACATCGACAACGTGACGCTGGTGACGTCCATGAAGGGTTGGGTCAACGTCACCGTCAAGGACGAAAACGCTTTGAAGGTGCACTTTTGGTTTTAACGGAGACATGTGTTTTACATCTCTTTAATATTCTTTTAAATAGTTGGTCATGATAAAATTTCTATATGAACCCCGTGTTGGCCCGAATCTCCTGTGTAGATTAGACCATCGGCTTGCCTACCAGGCAGCTCGTAAGAGGCGACAAGTTAACCGGGTCACTATCGGTGGTGCTATGCAGTGATTCTCCTTTTAAGGATCTACCGCCTTCCCTATTCCGCCGCCGTACTGGCATCGTGTTCCGGTTCGGAGGTTATGGTACTTGATACACTTACATAAGTATTGAAGAAGGAAAAATAGAGAGTTGTAGCGTCGTCAGTATGAGACAAAGGCTACTTACAGTTTAGGTTAAGGTTGCAGGAGTTTCTTAAAAAAATCAAAAATCAGAAACGTAAAAAAATTTTTTTTACATTTATTTCGTGCTAAATCTAATAAATATAATCTAAATCTAATAAATAATCGTTATTTAGTCGCCTCTATGGTCGCAAGAAGTCGGTGTTCGATTTTGAAGCACGAAGGAGGAGGAAGGAGGTTCGATTTCAGGGTAGAACAATTTGTTGCTAGTTTATCTGAAAAACATGACGTGCCGGATATGGCGACGGACTTGCCACTTCTCACATCGTAGGACCTAATGTCGGCTAATCGTGGGTGCATAATTATCTTCAGTGACGCGACGATATTTATTTCTTTGTTGGTGATCAACGTAACAGCTGGCCATCTTCAAGCACGGTCCAGTGTCGGTGGCCATCGACGCAGCGCACAAGAGCTTCAGCTTCTACGCCAACGGCGTCTACTATGAACCAGAATGGTGAGTTGTTTTTAGGTAAATGTACCAAAAGGTGGACAACAATACCGTTATTAAGACTCCGCTGTCCGTCTGTCTGTATAATGTGTTTTTGTTGCTGTTGTAACAAATACTAAAAACGCAATAAAGTAAACATTTAAGGGGGCTCCCATACAACAAACGTGATTTTTTGCCATGTTGTTTTCTGATAACCAATAGATATCGCTATTTCGGTCGCGGTACGCGGCATGCTTAAAAAAGAAACCTCTGGTTTCGAACGAGAGACCTAGGTTCACATTCCACGACCAAATTGTGTGTTATCTGAGGTGTCTTGAGTCACCGAAATCGGCGTGTATGTATGTGGAGAAAAATGTGAAAGATTAACCTGTGGAACCTGATTATTTTAATTACCATGTAAATACATAGGAATCGTGACACTTTTCATTCGATACTCTCTGTTGACCACTCAAAGGACCTGGCGTGAATATATTTATGTATGAGTGCATCTCCAAACTAAATCGATTTTTGTATGACTTATTATGTATTGACTTTGATTATTAAAATAGTAATACATTTTATAACATAGTAGCGGTGCGGTAACTGCTTCGCTACGTATGACGTAAAATATTTAAAAAAATATCGCTGACAATTTGCTTTAACCGAAGCATCTCGAAAATTATATTACTGCAAGAATGATATAATATCCTAACAAATTTTCCTAGCCATAACAAAGTGGAGGAGCTGGACCACGCGGTGCTGGCCGTGGGCTTTGGCACCCTGAATGGGCACAAGTACTGGCTCGTGAAGAATTCCTGGTCCAACATGTGGGGTAACGACGGGTATGTCCTCATGTCCGCCCGGGACGACAACTGCGGGGTCATGGCCGCCCCTACATACGTACTTATGTAGAGTCTCATTCAAGTAGAAACAATCAAAATAAATACGAGTGAAAAATACATTCACTATCCAGTAGATATCTCGAAGCACTTCATTCGTCTATGCAGTAGAGTATGCCTACAAGTGTGATGTTCGTAAAATAATGGGTTTCGACTCTACCAATTTTATTTTGTAAAATGTTTTTTGGTGTTTTTTGTTCCAGAGCGATTTGCGCTTTAAATTTATGTTAGAAATGTTAAGTGTGTCGGTAAAAACTAATTTGCAATGGAGAGAAATCTCACGCTTACAAATGTGTTTGTAAAATCGGTTTTGGATTTGTAAAATTTATTTTATGACTTAATTTAATTCGACTCAGATCGATTTACACTTTAAATTAATCTTACAAATGTATGTATGTAAAAAGTGTGTAAAAATGTTAACTTCAATAAAACTGATAAATGATGAAAAGAAATCTCATAAATGCGATATAACAAGACAGATCTAACAAGCAGCAGTAGGTATTTGCATCAATACATATTGATTAATGCTGTAAAGAAATGTTACAAATATATTTCAGAAATGTATTCATATAATAATATGTATAGACTTTACAAATGTTGTCCGTAAAAAAAGATTTCTCTGAGCTATAAGCAATAATTATTTATGATTAATTTTCTTCTTATATTTCAGAATACTTATTAATTTGTATATCATGGTTCTTTTGTTTACTTACCTGTTGGCGCAGGTTACACGAATACTATTATTTTTATGTTTTAATATAATTAATATGTGGGGATTTTTTATTATGTGAAATAGGTTATTACGTGATAATAATTATTTGGGTTTTAACACCTAATATACAACAAATTATTACTATTATTAATAACGTTATACATAACACAGACGGTTTTATCCTTACTTAGTAATTTTTGACAAACAACTTTCATAGAATGATGTATGAATTGACTACTGTAATTTATGACGATGTAAACATTTATATATTCTTATTTATAAAACTATTTAAACATAATTCAGTTAAATCATTGTTCCTGGCCTTGTTACAAATTAGAAAAATATCAAATAAAAAATAGGGTCAGGAACAAAAATTTCAGTAAACTACCTTTAAATGTTTTCATTAATAAGTCCCTTATTAATGAAATTATCTAAAGCTCGAAATCAATAAAAAAATGATTTTTTTCTGCTCCCGCGTTAAACTTTGTTTCCTTAATAAAACGATTACCAACAGTTCATAAAGTCTCAGTAAACAAAAACTAAGAATCGTATGTTATTTTTTTAATAAAATATGTAAAATCAGATACCTAATATTAATAATATTTAAAATAATCATAATTCCTACATAAAATAGCAATAATTATAGATATAATAACCCAAATAATTACGTTCTGGCGTTGAAATCACCCACATTGATTATCTATATGTTTATACCAGCGTTTGTAAAATCAGTTTGTAATTTCAGTTTTAAGTTTAATTTATTTGTAAGACAAAACTTTGAATCTGCTCTCTAAATAATTACGTATAGTTTGTTTCTTATTTAAAATAAATGGATTTTTTAATTATTGTTTTTATTTTGAAACTTAATTCCTAAGGTCCTATATTCGTAACAAAAAACCTAATAAAATATAAATACTGTTATATTGAAATTATTAACATATAAGCTATATTTTCTGGATTAAAGTAGAAACAATACCTCCTTCTGCCGTCACGTCAGTGCTTGCTACTTCCGTGTTTTAGTCTGTAAGGTAGAGAAGTTGATAAACCAACTTACGTTCGGTACTACCGGTTGGCAACGCACTATAAGTGTGTCGTTTACAGTCAGGAAATAATAGGTCTTGCCTACATTTTCAATACCAATGATATCTGCATTTAACAGCAAAAGATTATTTGAAACAAAATTGTGTTTCCTAATATGAGGAGTCAATATCTCTCGGGAGTCGAGGTATAAAATGCTAATTTTTTTATTGTTTTCGATATTGTTTCTAGAAAAATTGTTTAAAAAATATCATCATGCTCATATCCCCCACAGGGTATGCATTACATATGCACCCATAACTAGCCGATGCGATGGTATTAGGTCCCATTATGTGACAGGTGACAAGTCCATCGCCATATCGAGAGCAAATCCCGGGTTTTTTCATGTTTTCCATCACCAGTTAAAAGAAATCATTGGTACGTGATGGGGTTTGAACATGGACTTCGGAAATGAAAGTCCGACGCACACGACGATAACATGAAGCTAAAGGAAATCTGGAGACTACACTCCTCACAAATATCTGTACCTAAGACGTAGTACTGCTAACTCTGGACTTGCCAACCTTTCTTTCTGCCAGTTGAGTTGATAGTCAAAACATGCCGTGCCTTGTGTGAATGAGACAGTTATCCCTATTAAAACGAGATAGATATTTAACATCGCGGACCGGTCGATGTTAGGAATGGAATCTCCAGATAATCTTAAGCTTTATGATTTAAGTTGGTATGAGTCAGTAAGTATTGAATGAAATAAGCGGCAATAAAATATGTATTTTGACAGCTGTCAAAAGTGAAGTAAATGATTATGACATCCAGATTATTAGTGAGGAGGAGTCCAAATACACATGTTGTGAACCTTAACCTGTTGATCTGGGCACTCGTCCTGGTGAATAGTCTTGTAGTACTGTAATAAACACATAAAATGTGATTTATTAAATACATAAAAATATTTTTTTAATAAAAAAACATTAAATTAATCTTTTATACCCGAAGGGGTAGACAGAGATGTGCTAGTATTATCCACGGCTTGAAAGTCCAGTAGATATACTAGAACACCTACGATTTGCCAAGGTACTAGAGCCCATGGTGTGATAGGTGGCAAGCCTATCGCCTAATTTTTTAATAAATTACATTTTATACAAATAAAAAAGCAAAAATCCACAGTTTCATAGTGAAATACCTACCTAATAATATAAATGTGAAAGTGTTATTATAAAAAGAGTTATTATTGCTCTTTAAGACAAAAATTACTGAACGGATTTTTAGGTAAAAATTCAAAAATATAGCTTATACATCAGAATAACACATATTATGCTACTTTTTAACCGACTACTATACAGCGCGGGCGGAAATCTGGTATTATAATATTTTGCATGTAAATAGTGTTTTAACATTGTAACTTTTGGTGAAAAGTAACCTGTATTTTTCCATTCGTTCTGTTCATGTTACTTTAACAATGATATAAAATGGACGCAAATTAAACATATTTTAAGTTATTGCTATAAAAAGTATAAAAAGACCGAGACAGAACATATTTAGTGGTGTCAAATTAGAAAGGACATCTAAGGCGCTTTGCACACAACGGGGCGGGGCGGGCCGGTCAATTTTGCCGAGAAAGATAGAACAAAGGGGATCCTAGATTACCAACGCACACAACCGCGTTAGGCGCTTTGCACACGACGGGGCGGGGCGGGCTTTTTGTCTGCGAAGCAATAAAGACCGTGTCTGCCGTCGATGTCTGCAGCTGCCCTCGCGCGTACACAAAGCACACGACGGGCGGAGCCAGTCAGTTCAAGACGTTCGTTTACAAAGCGCGTGGCGCGGAGTGAGCTAACCGCCCCGTGCCACCGTCTGCGTTACTGCCACAGACCACATACCCCAATAGACTTGTAATGTATATAAGCGAAATGTCTGCAATGCATATGTGCAAATGCACCTTTAAGTTTTGAAAACAAACGCGCGCTCATTTAATAGCCACCAGGCGGCAGACCCGTAAACTTCGTCCGTAAAATAATAAAAAAAAACCAAACGATGCCAAATTGTACAGTAAATTGGTGTGGATTATATAAACTGGGACAGGCCTTTTGTCTGCGAAGCAATAAAGATTGCGTCTTCCCGTTGATGTCTGCAGCTGCTCTCACCGCGTACACAAAGCACACGACGGGCGGAGGCAGTCAGTTTAGGACGTTCGTTTTAAAAGCGCGTGTCGCGGACGTTCGCTAGCCGCCCCGCGCCACCGTCTGCGTTACTGCATATAAACTGGTTTGTGTGATCCACGGCCGGCAGCCGCGAACATGCCGCGCCGCCAGTGCTCGCCGGGCACCTGCGGCGCGGTTATTTTGCCCTCTGTGTGCGTTGGTAATATAGGATTCCCTTTGTACTATCGTTCGCGGCGAAATTGACCGGCCCGCCCCGCCCCGTCGTGTGCAAAACGCCTAATTATTTCAATCATCTTAGCATTTATGTCATATGTGTTATATATCTTATTTACTACGGTTAAAATTAGATAGCGACAACTTAAAATAAGTTCAGGGTTATAGCTTGTTTAAACGAGTAATTCTTGTTTATATTAAATAATACAATATTACAAACCGTCCAATAATTCCAAGGTGGATAATGTGGCAGCCATTTCTTTTTATTTCTTGGTATATCATTACTTTGCTGTCTTAGAACTACATTCTTTAAAATATTTAAAAGTCTTTGATTAATTTTTAATTCTGAATTAGATGTGTCTTTTATTACTTTCATTGGGTTGGTTATTAAATTCTTATGTGAATTTTCTTCTAAATTTGTTAGAGCATTAACTAATATATTATTACGTATCTTTCCATTTTTAAGTGTAAGTCTGTTAAAAATTTTGTAAATATTCATTCTATTCATTATTTCCAAAGTATTTCTCTTATTTGGTTGTAAATGAATTCTGAAAAGTGGTATATATTGCATATTTCTCGTATTCATATCGGTATGTTCAAGTCCATGTCGTATTATTCTTTTTACTAATACTTTATTTCTTTCATTAGTATTTCTCGTGCGTGTTAAGTCGATACTTTCTTCACTCTTATGTTTTTGTTGCACCTCATTTGCTCTATATAAAATTTGAAGTAGTTTTAAAACGTCAGGGGCTAAATTTTCTTTTAAATTGCTTAAATATTTAACGTCTAAACTATCGCAAGTTTTGATAATAGAGAAAATACTGATTATTATTACAAACATTTTGAATTTTGTTTCAACTAGAAGTGCTATTTTTTATTAGGATCAAATCAATTATGTTATGCAGTCAAGCTTGCTATTAGATTTGTTATTAAATGTCGTCACGCCTATAGCCCCAAAGAGTACGTTTATAGGTAGAGGTACGTTTGCACCTATGATTAGCCGATGATATTAGTTGTATTGGGCGCAAATCTAATCCCAGGCAACATTATGTTTTTGAAACTGACAAAACTTATAGACCATGTTGCTCTATCGGGAATCGATCCCGGGACCACGTGCGTTGAAATCGGACACCAACGACGCTTATCCAAACAGGCGTTTTGTGTGATTAAAAGTGTTTTATTAAACAAAAGCGAACCAAGCACGTTACAATATTAAAAAAAAACAAATTAGTAATAGCGTCCTGCTTTTACCATTTAGTCACGGAACGCTACTGCACTATTTTTACTTTCGATGTATCAATCCCTAAAAGGTATGCAACGTGCATACCTTTTTTATTGTTTTGTTATTTTGGCACGAAAGAAAGTAAATACTAATTACTTCCCGTACTAGTTTTACACTGTATCACGGCTTTCATTGATTCTCGATCTAAATGTTCACATTATATTTTGTTCGTTGTGAGTAGTCGGAAACTATTTTCCAGTCGTCAATTAAGTACTTAACGTAGGTAGTTTATGAGGTACCTGCGTAATAGAAGTGTTCCACAATTTTTCCGCGTATTGGTACGGGTCCTTTGTGTAGAAAAGACCATCTGCCTGCCGGACAGCTCTTAAGAGGCAAGCATAGGTAAACTGAGTCACTTCCAACAACACTGGCAACTGTGCAGCAACTCGCCCGGCTAGAGATCCACCGGCTACCTTTCAACGGCTTACGTGGGGTAGCCGGTAGACTTGCACATAGGTACGGTCTAACAGCCCGACCACAGATAGTCCCGCATGCCAAGGTTGTCTCTTACCATGAAGAGACCGGTGTGCTTGCTCGCTGTCTTATCACATAAAAAAACAGTTACTCGAGTTCTATGGCGTATGTTTAGGATGGGTTAAATAATAATCTCTGTTATACATAATTATTGTTATGTTTATTTTTTTGTTATTATTTTACCCCTACATTTATGGAAAATTGTCATTTCTAAAACGATTTTGCAATATCCGGTTCTAGGTATTCATTAAATTTATTCTAGTATCTATTTAAGTATTTCTTAGATCATAAATGATCTAAGAAGTATTTCTGTGTATTAGTATCGTTAAGTGACACCAATTACACAAGTATACAATTTGGGGTTAGATAACTTTGTGTTATTTGTCCAGGAATATTTATATATTTCAAAAACAACTATGTTAAAAGTAATTTACATAATCATATTTTTCTGATCTTCGCAACATACGATTCAGTAAATTAGATAGAGTATTTTTGTCCAAAGTCTCTATTGGCCCATTTGCGCTCGCTAGTGTGTCGTAAAGTGGTATGTCCAACAAATTACTATATGGTTTCAAAAACGGCTTCTCAGGCTTCAAATTGCACCACGAACATCCTTTTCGGGGATGAATTAGATACCGGAATATTGGCTTCTCGCTCTCTTCTAGATATTTCTTTGCCGTCACAAATGTTATTAAGAAAAATAAGAAAATGTATTTTCCCGCCATGCTGTCTTGCATGAAAGTTGCAAACTTGTTTTTATCTCAGTTTCTACATTTATTGTTATATTTTCTAGTAATAAACTTAAAAATCCAATGTTTCGTCTATGTCTCAGATGTGGAAGATGAATTTGTAATCAAATTTATTTAGTGGTTTCAATCTCTTATGAAATCAACCATGAAATATGAAATATATGATTGAAATATTGATTTTTTAAGCTGTGGTTAAATTAAATGTCAGATAAAATTAAATCGTTCATAAAACAATGCCAATGAATAGAATAATAATCAAAAATATAACAGTCGTAAATTTAAAAGGGGAAAGAAATAATAATATTTGAGCTTTATTATCTATTATTTCCATGTAAATTGTATTTGAATTATTCATAACATATTTTAATAACTTTTGCAATAAAATAAAAAATAAATATCGTCACGCCCATATTTCTAAATCGGTAAGCAGAGGTGTATACTTATGGACTCACGATAAAAAATAATTATTGTATTTTTGTTCATTTCGAAGTTTTGTTTTATCATATTGGTCCGGGTCCCCTAGGAAAAGACATCTTCTTTTCTACCTGGCAGTTCGTAAGAGGCGACCGAAGTTGGGTTCATTTCCAATAAGACTATTGATGGTAGAGTGCTGTGCAGCAACTCGTCCGTGTAGGGATCTACCACCTTACCTATTCCTGCCGCCATAATGTTATTGCCCTGTTTAGGCCTGGAGGGTTCCTTCACCGTAAGTAAGTACTTAAGAAGTAAACTTGAGTCTCACGATTGGACGGTAGTGTTGGGCGTGTTCGCTAGCTCCTCGAGGTGGTTAAAAAGTATTATATATCTACGGTCGAATTGAGAAACCTCCTCCTTTTTTTGAAGTCGGTTAAAACATAATATTGTATTTATGTTCCCAAAATATCATAATTTTCAAACGTTTTTAGGGTTCAGGGTTCCATAATCAAAGGGTAAAAAGGACCCTATTTACTAAGACTTCGCTGTCCGTCTGTCTGTCTGTCTGTCTGTATGTCTGTCACCAGGCTATGTCTCATGAATCGTGATAGCTAGACAGTTGAAACGTTCACAAAATAGTGTATTTCTGTTGTCGCTAGAACAACAAACCCTAAAATAAAATGAAGTAAATATATAAAGAGTGCTTCCATACAAGAAACTTGATTTTTTTGTCGTTTTTAAAGATAATTGTACGGAATCCTTTGTGCACGTATTTGACTCTCACTTGACGTATTATATATATATAATTTTTATATACAAGTACGTACCTATTCGTTAATAAACAGTTTCGGTACACTTTCCTCACGGATTTACCCATAAAAGCTTTCTGCGGTTACCAAATTGGATTTCAGTGCGGGTTTTATTAAATATATTTACACCTCGCTGTATTAAGTACTTGTTTATGTAAAACAATAAGATGTAATACGAGTATAACTGAAATGCAGGAGAACTAAGTAGTAATATTACTTATTTTGATGAAATGCTAGTATTATAAGGTAGAAAGAAGAAAGAAAACAAATATCGTCATATCCAAATCGCCGAAGATGTAGGTAGTATATAGGTAGCAGGTAGGTATACTTTGCTCCTCTTTCAATCTATTTTATTATTGTAGAACGTAAAATGTATGTATTTAGAAAATAAGAAGAAGAAGACAAGCTCAATGAGTTTCTTTCGCCGGATCTTCTCAGTGAGTGGCCGCGTTCCACCTATCTAT
>DVZL01004529.1:0-12816 GCA_018236625.1 Lasaia peninsularis | reverse complement strand
TATAATTTGCTTACTTTGGGGTTAGATCAATTTGTGTAATTTGTCCAGTAATATTTATTTATTATTTATTTATTTATTTATATAAACTATCGACGCGTCTACGCTACGTATAGGTAAAAATATTAATATCAAAATAATTTTTGTCATTTTAAACTTCCTCAAAAAAAGGTGTTGCGTAATTGAAATAAATTAAAAGCCCAACATTAGACATAACAAGAGATAACAGAGACAGAAAATGACTTCATTTAAATGTAGTATTAGGATTTAGTTTATACAAACTTCAATCCCCTATTTATTAAGGGTTAAATTTTGAAAAATCCTTCATTAGTGAATGCCTACGTCATAAGATAAATACTTGAAATTTTTAGCCATTAGCTCTTATCCTATAGGTTTTTTTAATAATGTAAAATACCATACAAAACTGCTTAAATTGAAATAAAAATTCATAATCCAGCACTTCACGAGCCATCGCGTTACAAATTGTCCTGAAAGCTTAATACATTCAGTGTCCTGTTCTGAAATGGAATGCCGCATTTGTCGTTCGTAACTTTATAGTCGGAGAGCAGCTGCTTTAAAAAAGGTTACGATGTATTATTTCTAGTATCCTCGATTTATAAAAAAATAATGATATATGGACAATGAATATAACATATTATATTAATTAATAAGATTAACTATGATGGTAAATAAAAATAAGTTATTTGCTTGCAAACTCCAGGTCGACTGTCGGAGAGTGCAGTTTAATTCCCCTGACGTGTGAGTGCATGTTTGTGTTTTGTGGAGCTAGATATATTTCGTGTCTTTTATTGCTTGATCGAGTCTCATATCTCGGGTTTTGTGAGTTTGTGAAATAATAACATATTTTTGTTTCTGTAAAATAACGCATGATTCTATCAATTATGGTAATAGATTGAATCAACATATAACGATAATAATTATGAGATTCAAGCGACTATAACTAATGTCATACACTTTATATTGATTAGAAACTGACGCCTCTACAATTACATAGTTACTAGTTTTCGTCTATAAGTCGTATATAGTTTATCTAAACAGTGCATTACCAATTTAGTTAGAGCCGATACATATAACTTATGATACTTTATTGTACAATATGAATTTAGTTATTTCTACACCCACTGTTAAAATTTACCCCATTTTAATTTTTTATTTTATTTTGTGATATTCGAATCTTAAAAATCGAAGCTTTATATTGGTTACGGGGCTCTTGAGCTATAGTCTGGTGCGATTTGGCAAATGCACTCTCCACTAAATCGCTGTTTCGCCATTGAGAGAAATTTTTCTAGCGCGTGGCGATTTGTAGGAAATACTCGGCATCGTGCCTTTCAGAACGTGAAGACTGAATATTACGTGAGACGTGGAAGTCTTACTTAGGATTTCGACTAACCTGTGCGGTTTTGACAGACGAACTTAGGAGAACATTTGTTCCAATTTCTCTTAAATGTGGTAAACAGATTTTATATAGCTATTGCCACTGCCCGCTACAATTGCAAACCGGTAGCTTCTATTTGTATTTGTGTATGATTTAGAACAATTATACGATGCGGGCAATCAACATGCGTGACGGTCATCGTCCGCGTGCGTGGGGGTCGTTTCCCGCATGCGTGGCGGTCGTTACCCGCGTGCGTGGCGGTCGTCACCCGCGTGCGTGGCTGTCGTTTCCCGCGTACGTCGTACTAGTCACCCGCATTATTTTCAACGAATTATAATAGTTAACGTTTGTGAATCGTTCAGTCAACGGTAAAATAAGTTTAAAGATGAATCTTGTGTTTAGTAAAAAAGTCAAGTTTGTAATGATAATTTAATCTAATTTTTTTCAAAATTCATGTTAGGTTAGGTATAGTTCCTTCATAACGAGATTAACGTGTCTTCTTTACATAAAAATAGCCTTTATAACCGCTATAAAGGAACTTGCGTGCTTTCTTCGCTAATCTTCAAAAACTTGGTTTAATCCCAGAATTAGTCAGCAGTGTTATCAGGATTATCACGAGATACATCCATAAATTTACATTATGATAGCGGCTATCCTAACAATGAAAACATAAGGTACGTCTCCTATATTAGGATAGTCTAGTTCGGTTTTGTTACGTATAAAAATAAGATTCACGGATTTTAAAATACTAGTAAGATTTTTATAAAAACTGACATCGCGTTGTTTACATTCTAGAGATGGGTTTGAAACAATGTGGTTCGTAAATTTCTATTTTAAAGAAATGATCTAAAAGTTGTCACATCATAATATTTTATTTCAACTTTCTTAATTCATTGCCTCTGTGGTCAAGTCAAAGTCGGGTACCAACTATGGTTTCGGGCAAATGATCAATTTTCAGCATAATTTTAAAATCGATGAATGGATTTTAACAGAACACTTCAATCTATTACTTAATCAATGTAATTTGGGTAACACTGTTTATTGATATATAAAATTCGTTAAATATAGTATATCGTATAATTGTAACGTGAAACGCATTCGTTATTCGCATGCTAACACATTCTTTCAACCACATCGAGAATTATTGAATAAACATTGAAAAGCCTTTATTGGTAATCATATTTCTGTTTATTTTTGTTGACTAAATTGCACCAATATATAATAAAATAGTCTCCGCTCGCAGCTTCGCCTGCGAAAATTATTCTAATAACATATATAACTTTATAACCGCAGATTTTTTTGCAAGTGCGTAAAATATACCTTCTTTTTAATGTAGTCGGCTAAAAAATAGCCTATGTGTTATTGTCATGTATAATCTAGATAAAAATCCGTGCAGTAGCTTTTTTGTAAAAAAGTAACAAACATCTAAACATATATCCATCTATACTTACTTATTGTTTTTAATATTAGTAGCATAAATGAAATGTTTATCGTACATAATCAAACTTATGGAAAGGGGAAATTTCGCTGCACATGAAGGGCAGTCTTATCGCCAAACAAAGCAAAAAAAGCCAAAAGACAACACGAACAGCCAAAAATTAAAAATATTGTTTGGTGTATTAAATATTATTTTCATTTTTCAATATTCTCTGCATATGTATGATTGCATATGATCGGCGCTAGACTATCCTCTTAAGCTTACACCGACCGGGAAATAGTGTGGTGTTGTAGATGCTTATCGACCTTACGGAAATCATGAACTACTGTATTGTACTTCTGTTATTTGAATATCGTGACCTAATGGTTAAGAGTAAAACTCTTTATGTTAATTTCTTGATGAAAAACATCGCTTGTATGCTAACTAGCGCTATACCCCTGTTTTTGTTTTAATTTGCAATCGTTTTCATATATATAATGTATTTTTTCATCAGTGTCGGAGCCTGAATGGGTGTGAAATATGGTGTTTTATCGACAAATCTTTAAATAAAATAACAGCCATTTTGTTTTTTTAACTGGAAGCTCATATGCCTGTAGTGATTAATTCATTGGTATCGAAGTAGACGTTCTAAGAAGGTGAAAGATGTCTCATTTTAAAGCTTACAATGTCCACAGTCAAATAATGAGACATTTTACCCAATATATTTTAACAAAAAAGAATTGAATAAAACAAAAATTAATATTTCTGTTTTGTTTTTTTAGTTTTTAACCGCAATACTCGGGTTCGATTCCTGACGGTGACATACATAAGTATTTATATGTATTAGTATCGTTGTCTAACACCCATAACACAAGCATATAATTTTGCGTTTAGATCAAATTGTGTAATTTGTCCAGTAATATTTATTTATTTATTCATAAAAACTAATCGGTGAAGCTACATTTTATTGTTTTCTCATAATACTTGATATCTTCTTAAAAAAAAATTTGTAACTAATTACCTAATATAAATAATTATTTATCTTACATTTGACATAGAGATGATGGCGTCTGTGGTCTAATGCTTTGATTCCCGGCTAAGCAGATTGTTGTTACAAGTTTTTTTCAGTTTACCTAAAAATATAATGTTGCCATTATGTGACCTAATATTGTCGGCTAATAGTAGGTGCATATGTACCTCTATGTATCATTTCGGTAATAAGTGCGTGATGATATTTATTAAATTTATACATAGATTATTCCTTATTAATATAACTTATATATACTTAACGAATTCCTTGCTAAGAAGATATACATGTAGCCATCACTACCAAAGATATGAATGGTGCATTGCCAATTTTAAACTGGAATCTTAGACCTTTGAATAAAAACATTTACCGGATACCCTACCTGAATTGAAATACAACAGTACCAAGCTCTGACGTTATGGTGTCACAATCAAGCTATCTCAAGCGTCTACTACCCACTTTCTTCATATTATGGACTTGAAACAATACTGCCACTGTCCTGTTCCAATTTTACAAACTTACATCAAGCTCGAGCTCCTTGTTTGCCTTTCTTTAAATAAATTTTAGTATTTAAGACTCCAATAAAAATAGAAGTATTGATCTAAAAATAGCAAACATCGGCGCTGCAGTTGTTACCGAGCAGTCCAAGGTACGATTCCCTTTAAGGTCCAGTAATGTTAACGTGTAATTCGTGTTTGGAGTGAACCACCTTCTTTCTCGTTTTGGAAAACTAGATTGGAACTAGAAATCCAGAACTGAGACGAAAGTGAATATTCTCCAACTAAATATACGTATGGACTTGTAACACCTTTTCGCCACGAAATAAAGCTTTGTATCTTAAATTGTAGGAGGTTTTTATTCAATGAAAACCTGATTAATAAATGAAACCTCAAAATAAAACTTGACCAGATCGATTTATCGCCCCTTTCGGTGGAGCCATTTCTGAAATCTCATATATATACAAGACATGCTCGTTTAAAGGTATTAGATATGTAAGTTCGATAATAAGATGACAATTAAAGATACCCAAAAGGGATTCAAGTAAAAAATACGCAGTATTTTCCTTTCTCGCATAATTAATAATCTGTCGACAGTTCAAAACAGAAAAGATGTAAACAGTCATTTATCCCGGCAATCCCCTGGTCCTTTAAACTCGGGGCCGCAGGTGCACCAACTTGACGGATTGTTTATTTCTACGTCCTCCTTTTCATTGCTTTTACGAGAATTTCCCAAGACCGTCGCAAAAACACTTGAACGTTACATTTTTCCATGGCCATATTTTAATGGTGACGGCAATAACGCATTATTAACGGGTATTCTCTTTTTATTCGTAAAAAGTTGTTTGTTTTTAGGATTTATTTACCCATATTTATTACTAAGACTCCGTTTTCAACTTCTTTGTCTGTCTGTCCCCAGGCTTTATCTCGTGATCCGTGATAGTTGAAATTTTCACAGAGGATGTATTTTTGTTTCTGCTATAACATCAAATAGTAATAACGGAATAATTACATAAAGGCCATAATTAGTCCCATACAATAAACGTGATTTTTTGTATGTTGTTTTTATAGAAAACATGTTTTAGGGCAAAGATACGTAAGATTAAAGACTTGACTTCGCCCGCGTGAATTATTTGAATAGCACTTTCAAAGGGCAGACATTTTTCCGATTCATAATATTTATTTCATAAAAACACACCCTCTTTTTAATGTCAACTTTATTAAAAAGTCTATGTCCTTTCTCAAGGTCAACTCTATCTCTGTACAAAATTTTATCAGAATCGATTCAGTGGTTTAGACGTAACAGACAGACAAATAGAGTTACTTTCGCATTTATAATATTAGTAGGGATTAGATCATAAAGTCGTGTAATATATTAGGCGATATTGGTTCAAAGCAGTATACATACACAACGTAGATGATACATATACCTAGACAGTGATATTACATATCAAAGATATAATGTACAGTTGCAGGAGGTAATACAATAGCCCTCAAGAATGAGTCAGGTGATTAATGAGATAAAGCCTTCATCTGTGCTTGATAACAGGACCTGGAACGTCTGAACGTTTCATTGTTTTTAACTGTATATTTTTTAAATTTATTTTCTTTTATTAATACTTTTTAAGAAACGGGATTCTGTTACTAATACTCGGTTTTCCGTCTGTCTGTATGTCTGTTGATCACCAACTGGTTCTCTGATGATATATCTCAGTGATAACTAGACAGTTAAAATTTCACTATTTCATACTATTATTGGGGAAATGCAAGAAGAAAAAAGTCCGTCTGTCGCACAACTAATACTTAAACAAAATATAATTAATATTTAAGCCCTCTCCCCCAAATACAACAAACGTGATTTATTGTCGTATGCAAATAATGGTTAGAACACTTCTTGTGCGAGACCGACTCGCACTTGGCCATTATTACTTTCAATCTTTTAGTAATTATATTAACAATATTAAATTTCTATCTTTCAATTACGTATCCTGCAAATAGAAATAAGTTAAAAGTGGACTTCAATAGAAGAGAAAATGTTGATATTAAATTTCTTAGAACATTCATTGTTCAGATGTCAATATCTTATTCTTAAGCTTTTGTGATAAAAAATATGTTTTGAAATATGATGGCTTTGATAAGAATTTGCCCCTTCTATAGTTTAATTTAAGATTTAACAAAAATCTAATATTTTAACTAGGACAATGTTGGTTTACTAAACATCTATTAAGTACACACTATATTTTTCCAATGATATAGAAAATGAAAGAGATACCTAACTAGAACATTTAAGTCAAGTCAAATTAAATGGAATTAGTCGGAACACAAAAACCTGTGCGGAATTTAGTTGAAATGTTCCGAGGTATAAACTAAACGTCCTAAAAGTTATAAAAGTCCTGTCTCTTTCTTCTACTTGCGTTGAAAGAAGATAGCGATAATTCAATATTTAGTAACGGAACCGAATTACCAGCAATATTAACTAAAGTAATACACGGTGGCTCTTATTAAGCATAATCCAATACTAGTTAGTTGCCTTATGTAATGTAATTTTGTCTGTCTGCTAGGCTTTCCACACCTAAACCAATGAATAAAATTTAATACATATATGAAGGTTGAGATTTTGTATCGAACTTCGTCATTGTCAATGATAGAACTATGAACTTGTTTGTTTATAATATCGCGCAGGCAAAACCTGGAGCAAGTCTAGTATTTTTATACATCTGAATATTGTCAGTCTAGAAATATGTAATACATTTACAAAGTGTAATTTTGCAGTGAATTCATTTAGCAATTAAAAGTGGCGTGTAATGGTCACTTACGTCCAAGTGACGCGCTATCGATCAAAAATAACGAGCTTGGTACAACCCTGTTGGAACAAGTCTAGACCCGGTCGTTAATCCGGCGGAGAACAAGTTTATCTTGCTCTAGGGTTGTCAACTGTTTAACATTCTTCAATTTTTTATGTGATTAGATACTGAATTTTAACATTTGATTTTTTATTTTGTAAGACAATGTAGTGGTATGATCCGTAGCCTATAGATCATAAATGTTGTAGTTGCGTCGCTATCCTGTTCATTGTTCCCTGTTCCTTGTTCTGTACAAACTTTGAACCTATTTAGACGTAGGCTACTTTCTATGTCTTCTTCTTGCTTTCCTGTGACCGATTGGAACACGACAATGTCATTATGGCCGCTAGAATAGTTAATCTCAATCAGTGGATCTTAAAAACATGCCAGTTGTTGTATATCACTCTACCACATTTGGTATTATTGGTAGAAACCTAGTTGACTTATGCTTACAAGCCTGGAAATCTATTAGAACGACAAAGTAATAAACATACCGTTGAATTAAGAACCTTTTCCTATTTAAACTCGGTTAAAAACATGTTTCTGATTAAAAACAGAATTTCCGAATGCACTCCAAAGTCCAAGCATAGACACCAAATAAGTAATGAGTAGTTTACCTTAAGGGTGGAATGTATCTTTAACACTTACCCATTCAAACCGAATTATGTTGCTAGGAATATTAAATGGTTTTCATAATTCTTATCTTTAAAGCTTTGGTATTTGTCAATCACCTATTTTTTTCTGACCTATTTTACACAGCGACTACGAAAATACCATTATTGCATATTTAACTATTTCTTATTACTACACAGTTTAAAACAAAGTCGCATTCTCTGTCCCTATATCCCTATGTATGCTTAAATCTTTAAAACTACACAATGGATTTTGATGCGGCTTGCTTAAATATATAGAGTGATTAAGAGAAAGTTTTTTATGTATATAACATGTACGGTGTACCCCCTCGAAGCCGGGGCGGATTACTAGTTTTAATAATGAATAGTAACCGGCGTACTTGTATCATGAGACTAATAAATATGGCAATGATTAATAAACGTTAGGCAAGTATGTTGGGATCGTGACACCTGCCACTCTGTCCTCTACACCTACTCCGCAAGGCACGTAGCGTGAAGATATGTATGTATATACTTTCTTCTACTTAGCTTATAAACGTTATTGAAATAATTAGCCCAACACATCCTTTTAGAACAAGTCTAGAACGGTCGTTATATTGTGCAGAAAACATGTTCCTCTTACGCTAGGGTTGTCACGTATACGAAATTCTCCATAGCTATATGTTTGCGTTATATTTGTTACATAAGTCCTTTCCATAAAAATATGTAAAACTACAAAAACACGACTTCAGTCAGTTCACAGTTTACGTCGTACGTAGTCTAAGTATTTTTTTTGTTCTTGTTTCAAAATAAAATTTGTTGGCCATAAACTTAAAAGTATGCAACCTCTGATGTATGACTTATTATAAAAAATAACAATTCAAAATATATTGAAAATTACGAAATAATAGCGTAACAAACATGCATTTAAAAATGATTTTTTTCGGCTAAAAAACAGGAAATTCGCCCCCCCTATTATCTTCCAATATCTGAATACAAATACGAGATATTGCCAAAATATAATTTAATTCGATTTCGCCTCTGTGGTACATTGAAGTCGGTCTTCAACTTTAAGGTAGGAGTTTCCGTGTTCGATTTCCGAATAGGCCAACTTTTTCATATAATTTTTTTCCGTTTATCTGAAAAACATACCTTTGCCAGTGATTGAATTTGTGTCTGATATCTGTCACATCATGGGACCTAATATTGTCACCTAACCGAACCTCTGCCGTTCCGTTTTGGTGATATGGGCGTGAGGGTATTTTTTTTAATTAAAAAAGAGTTGATTACATATTTGACAACCCTGTCTTACTCCCGAGTCCCGACCTCTTTTATCTCCGTCAAAGGCACGCAGGTGTGTTCCTCCCTTCCCCTCCATCCCTGCAACTAACCACGATAACACACTGTCACATATCTTGATGAATTGCTTATTAGCTCACCTTCGATCACGTTTTGCATTAATATGCTATTTGATTATTAAAAATGATTTATATGTTCTAAATAATAAGGATCATATTTCAAATTGAAGTAAATTTCCTCGTGTAAAACTCATGATCTTTCTCGAAACTTCAATCAGAGCTCAAGTTTTGATTTAAGTTTTTAATAATTATCCTAAAGTAAAGAAATGATTCCGTTTATGTGTTAAAGTAAAACCTTTATTCAGAGTTACTAAAAACATTTACACGATAGTAGTATTCAAAAGGTGAAAAATATTTCCGAAGGGCAAATGTATACATACTTATGCACCCAAGTATAGCCGACGGTATTAAATAGCTAGGCTACGTTATGTTTTTTAGATAAACTTAAAAAACCTCTTATAAAAGTTTATGAATCAAACCTGGGGCCCCTTGACACGGACCAGGAAAAACGCTTGACCAAAGAATCGAAACTAATGATTCATTTTTGAGTAAAAGATGTGACGATTCCATCGCCTATTAGTTTCATATATTATTTTAATCATGGATCATTCAACTCGTACATTCAGTCAGAATATGATCAGTGCTTGCTAGTGACGGGTGTCGATTTGAAAGTAGAATAGTCGATAAACTTACATATGCAAGAGGCTTAAAATATTAACTTGCGATTGATAATGCATCATTAACATATATGGTATTTATAGGCACAATTCGAAAATCCATTATTTTGTTTCACTATTAAGAAAGTCATTGAGCGTAACAGATTGGAACTAATCCTACTTTTATTAAACAGATTTTTTTTTGTTACAGATGCCAACACACCATGCGGCACTTTGACTACGCGACGGCTTCATCTCAATAATAATAAGACACCAACAAGATGGGCAAACCAAAAGAATCTTTGGAGCCCTTAGAAAGAGCAGCACCTCGAAAACGAAGCAGCCTCTTAGATCAGAAATCACTTCTAGAGGACAGAGGAGGCATTATACAAGACAGAGGACACACGGGCGTCATTAGGGATTTCGAAAAATATAAAGTTTCTAGCAATAATAGATTTTATGGTTTAGACAATAATGTTTGTTTTGGTGCAACAACTTTTAGTGATAGCAATACTGTGAGGTGTAGTGTTAAGCTGTGTAGAAGAATTAAAACTGTGTTGTTTTGGTTATTAGTTGGGGTTTTTGTGAATTCAAGGATATATGTGGCAGCGAGAAGTTCAGGTTAGTGGATATTCATATTTTTTAATATATGTGATGTTGCCGGCGGGTACACCCACGAGGTTAATATTTACGTCTAAACAGGGTAAATCCACACGAGGTACTTACAGTTGTCGTTTCTATACTCTCTTCTCACAAGGAAAGCTGTAAGCTTGTTCGCTGTTTTATCCCATAAAATAAGACCAGCCTATCTATCTTTACCCACATAGATTACCCTATAATAACCCCTGTTGTGACGCGAAGAAAAGACAAATATACCTCTCTCCTACTCATGTTAGTATGGATTTATTGCCAGGCTTTGTTTACGCGTTAATAAACATATACTATTTCTGACGATAAAAAATGTTGTAATATCATTTAACGTTAACGATAAAATCCAGCTAAAACTCGTTTGAACACCGCCATGTACCAATGAGTTTTCTAACTTAAGTACATTTTTGGATTGCTCTCACGGCAAGGAAAATATCGAGGAAAACCGGGATTTTCAACAAGTTGTTGAATTTGTATGTATGGTAATATCTGTACATATAATAAAACTGTAGAAACTGGCCGTAAGATAACTACTAAAATGTACTAAAGTTAGAAAAAAAATAGTATATTTCGGGTTTCCAAACTGGAATTCCCCAACAAACTATGACGTCTTAATGATTCATGTTTTGTTAATTGTGTTAATTCTAACAAAAGAAATAATAACAATAATAAACCACGTTTAAAACTGCGAATAATGCTATGGATTAATCATACTCAAATGACTCGTAGGTAAACAGAAATCGTATTTCTGTGAATGAATGTTAATGAAGACATTCTAAAGATTTGGGTAATCTTTGTTTGTTTTTAATATTCATATAAGTTTGAAGTGATTCATATATGTCGATTCCATTCACACAGAGAAATAATAGTAATATAAATGCGATACGTGCAAAAAATCTTAACCCTTGAGGCCAAACCCCTTAGGGCTAGAAACTTAAAATTTCGTACACCTCTTGTCACGTAGGTATCCATTAGGATAGGATTTTTCAAAATTCAATCCCAAAGGGAGATTTAAAAAACAATAGTACTTTCACGCCTATATCCTCGAAGGGGTAGGCAGAGGTTTGCTACTATATCCACGACTTGTAAGTCCGCTAGATACTCGTATACTAGAATACCAACAATTAGCCAAGGTATTAGGGCCCTGATGTGATAGGTGGCCACTTCAGACACATTCCAATCCCCGACAATGTAGTGCATATTCAGAATAATCTGAAACACATTTAAGAAAAGTTGCCCGACCTGGGAATTGAACCGGACCCTACGCGGCTAACGGTCTTAACAGGCGACAGTCGTACCGTTATATTACAGAGGTGATCAAACAAGATCAAGTTAGGCGACAAATTTTTTATATGGCTGTCGAATACTAAGATTAATGATAACAATAAAACAAATATACTTATTGAAAAATATTAGAAATGTAAAAGGTAATAAATAGAGCAAAGAAGCTAGGCTAGACTATCTTTTGTTTAATCGAGAGAGAAGGTTGCGGCTACCTTAGGAAAGAACGAACGGGATAGACTGCTACGGTGTCTCTGTGAAGCTAAAGGTACCGCAATCATATTTCTCTTTGCAACGCGGTCAGAACATACAGACAACTCACCTACTCTATCATACATGGTATGTAAAAGCAATATTACTCTACTATTTAAAGGTAGTTTTATAGTTTTTTTTTTAATTAATAGTAATTCATTTTTTTATAGGATAAGATAGCGAACAGGCACAAGCGTCTTCTGATGGTAAGAGACAACCGTGGCCTATAGACACCATAGAATTTTATATTAAATAAAAATATTATGGACATAAACAAAGCATCTTTACTTAGCTTTATAAGTATAAATGCTGATCAATCTCGTTTAAGATGTGTAGAAGAAGAAATATCGATAGTAAGTTCGTGACTCTTTTCCCACAGATGATATATAATATTGTTGCGTGTTTGTCTGATATCAACTGCGAAATTGTACCTATAATTTAGTACAAAAACCTAAATAAATTTAGCACACAGGTGTACCCGCGGGCAAAAGATTATCTATATTTATCTATGTCTTTCCTTCCTACTTTTGATTTTATAGACAATGAGTAATACGCGATCTAGAAGCAGCTTTCATGATGGATGTGTCAAAACGTACGAACCCAAATACAGTGTTTATCTCATTGATTATGCATCTTCATTATCGTCTTTGAAGACTTTATTTGGAAAGAAACGCGTCCTACTTTTCAATAGAACCATCGTTTTGAATTAACGCATATTCTTTTGTGCATATTCTTCTGTACTTTCCATCGTTGACACTTAGTGAAACTTCATTATTTTATAAACTTTTCCCGATTGATTTTGCTTAAGATTGCGATTGTTGTATATTTTGAAG
>DVZL01004528.1:0-12816 GCA_018236625.1 Lasaia peninsularis | reverse complement strand
ACCCTTGATTTGTATAGAAAATGACATCAACAACGTCTCTATTAGGGGCCGCATGGCGGTAATTCTGTGCTCTATGGATAAGACATTTTCCTGAATCCATGGATAAATTCTATCACAAATAAAATTAAATAAATTTAATAATAAAATTAATTTAGGTACTTCAAAAGTATTCACTAACGCTAATGAGCGCTTGTGGGTTTCGCTTAGTAAAAATATATTTGTTTCTACTAAATTAAACTAAACCAGTTTCGATTAAACTCAGATAAAACTTACAGTTGAACACACAGATAAAATCCCCAAAATATTTTACCAATACACTTATTCAAAAAATACAATCATTCATATCAGTCTTATGAATTATTGGATCTACCATCAATAAGTTTTTTTTTCATGTAAAGACAGCGAACAAGCACAAGGGTTACTGATGGTAGAGGTAACATAGACCTATAGACACCATAGATGTTATAGGTGCGTCGCTATCCTGTGGTCAGGCTGTCACACCTTATGTGCCAGTATATATACCAGCTACCCTACTCTTCAGAAGGGTCAGGACAATATCATGAGGGCATTTACAAAAGTTTTTGACTTCAGAATTAAAACAAGAAATGAGCAAGAAGCTTTCGCCAGAAGCATCTGTTGGCTTTGCTTATGATTACCAAAGCGTCATGCACTTCCCTTGGCTACAGATCAAGAATGGTGTTACCAATATCATGTATCCAATATGGGTAAGCATAGTCTTTAAACTATCACATAATATGTAATACTTTTAAACGAGCAATACTTGTTTGTATATTTACTAGCAGACCCGGCGAACTTCGTACCGCCTAACAATCCAATGCATGTCGTGTTACCGTTTAGCAGAACTAATTTAGGTATTTAGGTTACAATAGGTACAATTATACAAAATAAATATTAATATCCGGATAGATTTATAAAAGTATTTTATTATGATGAATAATACATACAGAAAGAATAAAAATTAAAAAACCTAACAAAAATAATTTTTCGTTACCCTATAGAATAAATCTTAGAAATTATTTTCGGAAATTAATTTCTTAGACGCAATTAAACATTTGTCATTATTTCTGTACGGACGCATAAATATCAGAGGAACTTCTATGTAACTGCTTAATGCAATATTCAACCTTTTTAATTGATTTAAAAAAAATACAGACAATGTCCATCTTTACTTTCAGTATTTGACAAGATGGACAACAAATGTTTGATCATTTATTGAATTAATTAATTATTTTAGTTTTCATTGTTTTTAAGATCTATTATGCTATTCGGGGCGGATACAAATCGAACGAATTAAAAACTATGAAAATTAGTTCAGCAGATCTTGAGTTATAAGTGTTGTAACAAACCCGACTTTCTTTTATATATAAGATTTATAAAGGCGAACGGAAACGGCTCTAACGATTATGTCTAAGAAAACTACAGTTAATAAATTGATCAAGATAGATCTAGGTCTTAAGAAATTGCGAATCACGACATCTATACCATTCTGTCGGCAGCACTTGGTATATCGGGTGGCAATTTTGAAAAAAAAATAACTAACGACTTTTATTGATAGCTTAGTAAAACAAACCTCAGACCATCTTCTGGAAAGTGGGAAAGGGGTATAAGTAGGGAAGGGATAAGTGGAGAAGGGATAGATGTAAATTTATTAAGCTAGAGAGTAATTATTATAAAAATAAATATCCTACCATACCTAATAAAATAGTAAAATAAACTTTATTTTATTAAGGTATTAATAAAAAGTACCTGGGCGACCGAGCTTCACTCGATAATTATTTTTTTGCCAAAATTGCCATCTGACATATCTCATTCTTACATCCGCAGATTATGCTAGCCTTATTTTGGAAACGAACAAGTTATAATTTTTGTGCAATTTTTTTTCAATAACTTAAAAACTTTTAATGTTATTAAATAAAACACAATAAACAGTCTGAATAAAATCTATATACTGATATTATATAGCTGAAGGATTTTTATTTGTCAGACGCGATTATTTCTATAATAATACATTAGTTTTAATAAATATTATTAATTTCTATCCAAATAAGTTAAGTAATCATTTTGAATTATTTTACCATATTTAAATTTAGTAATCAGAGTGAAACCGCTGAACACAGCTGGACACTTAGTACTATTCATATTGTATCATATTTTTTGTTGCTATGTGATATTTATCACTTAAATATTAAGAATAAGCATAAATTATTATTTTGAAGATAAGATGAAATAATGAATATCTTTAATTAATATTAATTTAATTTGATTAATGGAGTCATATTTGCCAAAAAGTTTGTTTCTTTTTCTAACTGACTAAGTTTGGAAATGCTGGTAGTTTATTGTTAAAAATATAAATTCACTGTTAAATTATTTAGACACTACTGTGTGGTTAAATATTTTGGTATAATTAAATACTACTTTTTGTAACAATTTTTAAAATACACATTTCGCAAATGAATAATTTTCATTTTATTGCATTTAAGAAGCCGCAAACGAAACTATAAATTTTAATCAAATAGCTTTAATGAACTTTCAGTTTAACTGTTACTACAATTTACATTAATTGGTATAAATATTTATCGTACTTATTTAGTTTATTATATATCTACTAAAATAAAAATAAATAAAATTATTAACTTTACAACGTTCACGCTCTGAATTGCTCATATTATGAATTGCGATAAACATTCATTTATATTTTAAAAAATATTTACATTTCTGGTAAAACAGAGCACCGCAAATATCCTCACGCCTATTTTCAAGAAGCGGTAGGCAGAGGCACGTATGCACACACGAACGGTTTGCGGACGGTATTAGTTATTATGATGTGACGTATATTTCTTAACATCAGAAAATCCGCTAACTTTTCCATTTTTTATGTTATAAAAAAAGAATCAAAAAAACATAAGTAAGAAACATGAAGCTAAGTACCTACTATCTGGACTACACTAATATTAACACATAATATCCCAAATACGTAATATTGCTAACTAACTCTAGCCTAATCTCTATTTCTATGAGTTTTGTGGAGTTGACGAAGTCAAAATAAGCCGGCCTTATGAGAGTGAAACAGCCGACTCTATGAGAATGAGATAGATGTTTAATATTGGAGACAGGTCTTTGTTAGAATTGCAATTACCATAAAAAAATTTTAGCTTCATGTTAATAAACAACATATTGTTATTGGAATATTAACTTTAAAAACAAAATTACTCGTTGAATTTTTAGGACAAAAGCCAAATTTTTTTTCTACATCTACAAGTTACCAATGTTTCAAATTAAACAAAAAAGAAACTTTTCACCGATATTTGTTGAGATTTTATTATATTGTATGGATAACAGTTCCATTCTGAAGTACCTACCTAGTATTATTATTCTTATTTACGTTTTTCCTTCTAGAATGATGGCTGGGCGATGGGACATTGGCAAGGTCTTAGCTCAACAGATGTACATAAAATCAATTTTATTTACGCCAAGGAATGTGAAAAGAGGTATAAGGAAAACCAATAATAAAGCTTTTACTTGAAATGTTTTTTATTACTTAAATAAACCAGAATTTAGTTTGCAAGAATTTTCGCAAAATATACCTTAAAGATAATATTATACTGTATAGGTCACTACTTGTAAAGCTGCAAGGGGCTGAGTGAGGCACACCCAAGAAACCAAATATCATTAAAATTGGTGTATCTGTTTTCAATCGTTTTTTTTTTTGTTTAGATATAGAATTATTTAAAATTATGTAGGGGTGGAAAAACATTAGTTACAATTTAAATTACATATTTGTTAAGTAAAAAAGTCACGTTTCAAATTATTTTTAATTCAGCTATTTTCCACCTTTTTCAATACTATTCTTTATTTTATTACTTTCCATTAATCTCTTGCCCACTATTTTTTTGACATTTTGTTTTCTTTTATACTGATAATTTTCTCTGTCTGTTTTGTGTGTCATTAATCTTAGTATTTCATCTTTTACGGATAGTTTAGATAGTCTATTCCGACCAACTTCAGGAGTATCCTCATTTTGTGCTTCTTCAGTTTGATTATTTTCTTCAGTCTCCGATTTTTGTTCAACTGGTTTGCCATTATTTTGGTTGTCTTCACCATTCACCAATTCTTCGTCTTCCTCTAAATCTGAATTGTCGTCTTCATGGGCCGATTCTGGTACCTCTGTACCTACGTCGATTTTATCTTTTTCTGAAGCTTGTAGGTTTAGTCTCTCGTTAGTATCTAAGTCAGTCGGTACGTCATCTGAAAGTTCCTGATTGTAAACTTTTGTTACATTATCGTCTTTGTTTTTATTGTATTTAAATAACGTGTTTTGGCAAGTTTTCATTAAGTTGACCACTTCTCGATTATTACATTCGTGTCCGAACAGCAAGCGCAACCTCAGCTTATCTAATTGTGAGAGCGAGTTTGACGGGCTTATCAATAGTCCTGAAACCTACACAAAAAAGAATATTATTTTATTTACACTTAAACATTGTACGTCAAAATGACATTTGGAGACTATTATAAATCGATTAAGCATACAGCTTATACGTTCCAGTAAAAAACCTCGTTCCTAACGCCGCAAGATCCTCGAAAATAATTGTCTTGTGTTCTCTTTCTTGTTAAAGTGGGTTCTTTCAGCAACCACCTCACCTATTCCTGCCACCATAATGACATTGTCGTGTTCGGATCCGGAGGTAACCAGTACTGACTGACTGAACTGAGTAACCAGTAGATTTGCACATAAGGTCTAACAACCCGACCACAGGGCAGCGACGTCTATAGGCGGCGGCTGTCTCTTACTATCAGGAGACCCGCGTTATCAATCTATCCCAATAAAAAGGTATTTAATATGGCCAAGCATGACGTGGACAACTGTGGAAAATTTAAGTATAGTGATACTAATTACTAGGTATTTAATGTCATTTAAATAACATCGTAATAAAATGTTATCAAAAGAACGATTACCGAAAATACAAGTCGCTAACAGTATTCAAATTATATGAGATAGTTTAAAACAATTGAAGCGATACGTACATTTCTCTACATATAACTGACGAAGTTTTGAAGCGATTCAATTCAAGATCTAGGAATACTTTGACTGCTTTTTTATGACATTTTTTCTTTTGCATTTAACTAAATTGTTGCATTATTACTTTCTTCTACAAATATAAGTATACTCACTGAAACTACTTTTTGTGTTTAGAATATTCGATTGCTAGTTCTAGAGAATTACTCTGTTTGTTTTATTATATTACTAGCGACCCGCCCCGGCTTCGTACGGGTATACTATACATGTTATATACCTAAAAAACCTTCCTCTTTAATCACTCCATCTATTAAAAACACCGCACCAAAATCCGTTGCTTAGTTTTAAAGATTTAAGCATACATAGAGACAGATAGTGAAAGTGAATTGTTTTATAATATGTAGTGATAAGAAAAAATGTTACCGCAGGTTCAATAGTGGCACGGCCGTTCATAGTAAAGTCTCTGTCGTTGAAATGCATAACACTTAATGGATCATATTCTAAGTCAGAATGAAATCCTTCTCTTATAGTGAAAAGATGACGATAAGCTGTAACAATATTATTTATTATTATGACCGAAAAACCACCAAAAATTGTGTGATTGCGATAACTCTTATAGCGTAAAATTGACGTTTTGAAAAATGTTGCGGTACATGTCAACACTATATCCTTCTATTACTCACGACCATGAAGCTATTTTGTGAAAATTACATTTTAACAAAAAACCTCTCCCGAATACGTAGTATTGCTAATTCTCTCTACACTGGCCAATCTACCTTTCTGTCAGTTTTATAGAGTTAAAAAAAGTCAAAAGTTGTAAGAGATAGCTGGCCCTAAAACAATGAGATAGATATTTACTATTGCGGACAGGTCATTGTTAGGAGTGTAAGTTTCAGATAGCACTTTTAATTTTATGGGTATTATCCTCTTTTTTATATAAGAGGAGGCAAACAGGCAAGTGGGTCACCTGATGGTAAGTGATCACCGCCGCCCACGAACACTCGCAACACCAGAAGTATCACAGGTGCGTTGCCAACCTTTAAGGAATGAGTATGCTCTTTTCTTGAAGTTTCCTAAGTCGTATCCGATTGGAAATATCGCCGTTGGCAATTCGTTCCACATAGGCGTTGTTCGAGGCAAAAAATGCCTTAGGAATCGCACGGTTGAGGAGCGCCTCGCATCAAGGTGACAAGCGTGGAATTTTACGCTCTGTTGCAATGTCCTAACGTGAAACTCAGTCGCAGGTAACAACCCAAACAACTCTTCAGAGCATTCCCCGTGGTAAATGCGGTAGAAAACACTGAATGACTCTACGCAACGCCAAAGAGTCAAGCCGATTGGAAAGAGCCCGGTCGTCGACAATTCGAGACGCTCTACGTTGGATGCGGTCTAATGGAAGGAGCTGGTACTGGAGAGTCCCCGCCCAGAGGTAGGCACAGTATTCCATATGTGACCAAATTTATCCCATCCTCACGACCCTCCTATTCTGTGGTAGCGAGGAAACGCCTAGATAGTAATTATTGGCCTAAGGTTTTTTTTTAATTATTATTTATATATTAGAGATTGAAAGAGTTCCACAACGACTTGCCGGGATTGATATAATAGGCACTCCGATTTAATAAATATAGTGGTCTCTTTTTTGCTTACGAGTAGGTACTTATATATGTGAGACATAAAACCTACTTGGATTAGGGTTAGTAATCAAACTTTAACACATTTCATATCTTTAGTCAGACCTACTGCATAAAGTCCACCAAGAGGCTTGTCTACTTGTTTGCTCTTGAATATTATATAATATGTACCTTCAACTTGTAAAATTTAAGAAAATAATAAATACTGTCTAAGTCCTGAGTTCTTAGCCTTAAACCGACTATACCTTTTACAATATTGCTGCACATTTAAGAACCGATAAAAATGGTTAAAAAAGCAACAAAATTAAAAATGTGAGAAACCCTAGAAAGTTCAAAACGATCGTTCACATTTCTCACCTGGATGTATGTTATTCCACAATACTTTGACGTATTTATCCCGCTGTGGATGCGTCACCTCGTCCATGAAACCAATACCATGAAGAAGCGCATGCAAGATATCAATGTTTCTAAGGCAATCGTAGCCTAATACCATTACCTAAAAATTTGTCTCTTATTTTATTACTTGGTACAATGAACTTCAGCCCATGATGAAGGAAAACAACCCCGAATTTCATATAAGTATGACGAATTCAACCTAATCTAGGATTGGGCCTAATTTCCCTTCTAGGTTGCAGAAGTCAGATGTCACAAAAATTGGGCACTCTCTCTTCTATTCGGTATTTAGTTTTCTTTAAAGTTCAAACTGCAATTACTCGAAATCTACGAAACATATAATATTGAAACCTTTTGAGGTGGATTCTAAATATCCCTAGGTATATCCAGTTTAAGTATTATCATGTCGTTTTGAAACAACCTGTATATTATATGATTTTATTAAGGTTCTAAATATTAAAATAATTTTGAAATTAATTTTACTCACCACCTCCCCGTATTCTTTATACAATGGCTCATGAACACAATCCCGTTGTTTTTCGGGATTAGTAATATGAAGCCAAGAATTATTCCCTGCGGTGGGTTTGACCAAACTAGAGACAAATTGTACACATGATGAAGCTTCTATAATATTCATTGTGGCTCTGATACGTTGAATTATTAGGAAATCTAAAATTGAAAAAAATATAAAGATTTCACGGAAAAGACTTGGGGTCTAGGATAGAAATATACTTCACATAACTCTTAAAATTCGATTCTCGAGTATAGCAACTTGTTCTTTGATTTTTTTTTTGTTTTTCTGAAAAATTGTGATATATGCCCTATATATGGCGACAGCCCTTGTGACAGTGAGATAGCTGATTCCTATGAGAATGAGATCAGCTGATGTCTTTGTTATAAGTGTAATATCTCAATAGTTAATCCTACCTTTGGCTTGGAATTTACTTTTGTCCTTAATTTTAGAAATGTATGTATATTTTTTATTAATTTTAGAAATGTAGTTGTCTATACTATAATATTACAAAAAGTAACTACTAAAAATTTTTTTACTATTAGAAACCGACATTATCCCTGATGAACTAGGCTACTTTTCACCGAGGGAAAATGCTTCATTCTTACGAGAAAACAGGTAATAAGACAAAGGGGAGTAAGAATTATCTTTCCGTAGTTATTTATTTCACATAACTTCTAAATGGCTAAACCGAATAGGTTGAAATTTTATATGGATTTTTCGATGATTTCCTGTATGATTTAAAAATACAATTGGACCCGGTAGGTGGCGCTTCTCTCATGTCAACTACGATCTAACCGTGTGAAGCCGGGCCGGGCAGCTAATACCTACCTAATCAACATTTATAATTCTATAAATACTAACTAGTTCTAGAAATGCTATCCTGACAGAAACAGTCATGGGAGTGTTCCACATAATTATCATTGTCTACTCATCACTAAGTCTTCATCATTAAAGAGATAGTTTACGAGGATGTTACGATGGCTTGAGATGATGGTTTAGGGTAACTTGCGCGTCTACCACTGGTGGAACTGCATGCAACTTGCCCGGGCAGTTACTGAAGATTTCCTATATTTTACCAATACTTTCTATCCTAGGCGCTTGGTGAAACTTCAATTATGTGATTAAATTTTATTACACTTGCTTTGTTTCACTTTTTACAGCATCATCAGGGTTAAATTATTTAAAAATAGTTTGATATTTTAAGTATCAACAGTTTTTCCACAAGATATATAAAGATATATTATACCTACAGTTTATTGAACATTTTACACAAGATTTCCTGCCCAAGCAAGTCAGCTCCTCCTCCAAATCCAACCTCCAATAAACTTGAGTCCCAAAAAATCAACGACTACACATGGGAATGATTTGCTTTAAAATATGCGAAGTTTTATATCAATAACATTACCAAAGCTAGAAACATCGACGAAATAATTAACAACACCCAATGGCCATCGCACGGAAGATTGTTTTTGATTTGAATGGGTCTGCCTATTATATATATTCATCTTCAAAGCTTCTGTGTCATCTAAAATCACACAATTTAAAGTTACATATATATAAGCATAATACGACGTAGGTACCTACTGAAAACAGGTAACATAAGGGTGCTGCTACACTGTTGTTTAAAAATGATTTCAAACATTTCCTTACACTAACACATTTACTAAAAAGATGTTAGGAATTGTTAAATTCTGTTAGGAATTGTTAAATTTTTTAATTTTTCCTACACTGATGGAAAATGTGTACAAACATTTATAGCATTTGAAAAATTACAATCATCATTAGAAAATCCACGAACTTATTTACTTTTCAAGCTCATAAAATATTGATTAAGATGTCAGGCCAATGTTAAATATCACCTTCAAAAAAGTAAATGAAAAAGGAAAAAAGGTAAACGAGCCACCTCATAAAGTAATTAACGCCGCCAATGAACTACAGCAACATAAGGGGTATTACAAGGTACAACATTCTTAGGGATATTACATTGCCGACATTTAACAAATAAGTTAGCCTTTTTTTAAGTATCTAAGCCGTATAGTTAAGGAAATGGATGAAAAGAAATTGTATATAAGTGATTAGTATGTAAGCAGATTGATTGATTGATCGATTGATTGAGGAAGTTTTCGATGATGGAAATATGGGGTGACAAGAAAGGATAAAATACGAAATGAATATACAAAAAGAAGTTTGAAAAGTACCTAAGTAGCAATAAATTGAGATGAGAGCATAGTTTGGGCATGTGATAGAGAGAGATGAAGGGCATGAGAACAGAAGATTGTTAGATTTGATTGTGGAATTGCTATATAAAATATGGATAGATTGTGTGATAAACAAAGACATGTGAGTGAAACATTTGACAACTGATAAGATTGAATGGAGAAAAAAAGACATGCTGCGCCGACCGCAACTATGGAAGAAGGTTTAAGAGAATTATGTAAGTCGTAAAATCTAGGAAACGTCTCCACGTTTCACAAAGGATTTACGGATCATCACAAACGTATACGGATTCCCACATTATCAGTATATATACAATGTTATGTTTTATTACTGTAATTAAAACTTAAAACTTACATACCTTCTTTTTTAAAGTTCAGTGGCACAGCTTTAAATGCTAAAACAAAACAAAATCGTAAGCCAAATCATGTTTTCAATAAAAACATATTAGACACTAGCTGTATATAAATATTATTAGCCTCAGTTTTTGGGTTTTCCTGTCTTTTATAAAAAGAAAAGTGAAGCTGGCACTCAGCCCTGGCAACGTCTACCACAATATATTAAATATTACGATAAAGAATTTTTCAGAATATTCTGAGTGGGCATTACATTGTCCGGGGTTGGAATGTGCCCGAAATGGCGATAGGCTTGGCCATCTATCACATTATAGGCCCTAGAACCTTGGCTTATCGTGGGAGTTCTTAGCTTATCTACTGGACTTATGAGTCTTGGATATACAAGGACACCTCTGCCTACCTCTTCGAGGATAGTAGGCGTAAAGGTAAGTACTACTTTTATTACGATAATGCTAGCTAAGATAAAGCTTCTAATATTTAGATATCCTTTATCAGATTGCTTCAAATCCAATCTTATTAGTTTTGTGCTCGGACATTGGAATCTTAATTTTTTTTAATCATTTCGAGTAACGTCGTCTTTCACATCTGTCATGTAATTATTAATAGGTACAATAAATAAGTTTGTTCTGATAATAAGGCTTAAAGTAAGTAAGTAACCACTTAAAACAAACCAGCGTTATGTAAAAATGCGAAAGTGTAAAAAAATTTAGGTATAAAATCTTAATTATATAAAAAAAACATAATATTGCAGAATATGTATATGATAAAAATGCTTGGGATTGATAGCTCCCCTTTCAATCTCTTTTATTGTTGTAGAATGTAAAGTTTATGGTTTTAGAAAATAAGAAAACAGATAAGCCCGCTGAGTTTCTTTCGCTGGATCTTCTCAGTTGCATCCGGTGGTAAATTTTATAATTATATAGACGCGTCACGAGAACCGCTTGTAAGTTCTATCTGAATCAAATATTTTCTATTATATTATATTCCATTCTAATCTCCAAATTACACATATCCTTAGCTTCATGTTTGGACATTTAGGATGTGTGTCTATATTTTTTAACCACAAAATCGATTATGTTAATTACATACAAAGAAAAATTAGAATGACTTACAGTTAATCCATGGATTTTCATTATTTCCCATATGCCCCAAATCATAACTGAATTTATCACCAAAAGTATAAAAAAATATTGAAAATAAATAAACGAAATATTCAATAAATTTCATTTTCAAATAGAAAAACTGTAAAATATGTTGTGAAATACAGTTCGATATATTAATCAATATTTTTTTACGGTTTTTTGGTAGGTAAAGGCAAACAATATAGTTTCGTGTGCTTATTTCTTACGTAGGTAATAAATTGAACAGTTATGCCTTAGTACAATAACTATTATCATTCAGGTAATTTATAACCGATTTAAAAAAGAAGAATATTCTCAATTCGTCTGTATGTTATTTTGCCTTTATTATGGATTTTGAGGAATATTGTTTAATATGATAGATCATACTTCAAAGTCCCTTAATGTCCATCCCATGACCCCCTAATTATATGGCAATTGATTCGGTCATCTTTGAACATGGAATTGTGAACAAAATCATTTTTCTCGACGACATTATAATAAACTTGAAGTTGTTTTTTTTACTGAGTTTAAGTTATTATACACACTGTTCTAGAGTACAACAGTTTGCAACGCAAGACATTTTATACATTAATAATTATTTGAAGAAAACGTTCAGTAGGTACTTTTTAGAAGGAAGTTTCTTATCGCGCGATACACACTGTGAGCGGGTTGAGACTTGAGAGCGTGATCGAACAAAACGTAAAAGACTTTTCTTCAACTTTAGATATACCTAGGTACATTAAAAAAGATTAAGTATTAAAATTTGAATATCGCCTCAAAATTTTAATCAAAACATTTTAGAAATAAATGTGTAAGTTATTTTTGGCGTCAAAAAAGTGAATAAAGCTTTTTCGTTTTTTGATGGAAGTTCAACAAAAGAAATAAGATCACTACAAACTACTTAGCTCAATCCCAAATAGGATAGCATGCAGTCGTAAGACCATCCCTAACAACATGTTTAATCCATCCGATTAAATATGACCATACTTAATACTGTACAAGTTATTTATTAAGCGAAAAGGAAGATCATTTATTTTGAAATTAAATATGACTATCAAATAAGTAGTCGATAATATGTAATGATTCCGCCTCTTTTGGTGATGGAGCAGTATCTAACAAACACGTGTCCTCTTGTCAATTTGACGCGTCAACCGACAACCGCTTCGACATTTTTTGTTGTATTTACTATTTTAACATGTTTCGTAATATTGTACAACTTCAGCAGCTTTTAAATACAAATATATTATTTAGCTTTAGAAAAAAAATATACCTGATATAATTCAATTCAATTAAATATTCTTAGATCATTTAGTAATGGATAAGCGACGCAGACAATTTTTAATTTGTTCAACGCCAGAGACCTCATAGAAGGCAAGCATAACTTAATATCGGAATAACAATACTGTAGATATTAACACAATTTAAAAAAGCTTTCGATGTGTGTGAATGTTCTAGAGCAATAATCCCTACTAATACTTACTAATATTATAAATGCGAAAGTAACTCTGTCTGTCTGTCTGTCTGTATGTTACGCTTTCACGCCTAAACCACT
>DVZL01004527.1:0-12816 GCA_018236625.1 Lasaia peninsularis | reverse complement strand
ATTAACTGTAAAAAAAACAGTAACAAAATACATTATAAAAGCACTTCCGATTTCAGTGTTCACGATGTAACAGCTATCCTAAAATATCTTGAAGCACAATAGATTAACAAAACAATAACGTAGACTGACACGGAAACATTGTTGTGTTTCTGTACCAGTTGTCGTGTTTCTATAACAACAAAATTAATACATTGCAGAAACCATATTAAAAAACACTAGAACTAGATTACACTTTAACCAAGCGATCCTCACAGATTACAATAGACCAGACACTAGTTAACTAAATAAACAGAACTGTATGTACTGAGACTTATAAATATTCAACTCAATTAAGAAATCCATTCTCAGGCTGAGCATTCTAATTGTCCCTAAAGTCCTATGGCGTTGAAATATACACAGAAAATACAACAATGTTAAAATAATCCTACAAAATAATCACAAGTGATTTTTTTCTGAATGTTGCTTAACTCCAGTTTTTACAAAGTTATTCACTATTTCTTAATTGAACTGTAACTACACCAGGGGCTATCATACAGGATACTGAACCAGAAAACATGGGACGAACGACGAGTGTAGTTTCCCCAACATCGGGAAAAATGTTTAATAAGGTTCTCACATCATTGTTTTTTTTCTTTGCTATACCAAGCTATAGCTAACAATTTACTACTGCATCAACCTTACCCAGAGCCAAGATACCATTGTTAAGATGCCCCGCCTGTCCTACGCCTATATTGTTCCCTTATATTTATGCATTAACTTTTGCAATTTAACTGTCAACCGGTACCCATAGACAAAGTAGCCATAAATCGTTATAGAAACTTTTCTACCTTAAATCGATAATACAAACGAGGTTTAATAGAGCGTACAAATAGCTGGGCGGCCTTTATTAGTCGTCTCATTAACTCTGTTTATGCCGAAATGGGTTTTATTACACGGGTTCCGTATACAAGATGTAGCTGAATATTTTAGCGTCTAGCGTCATTAAACTCTGGCGTTACGCTGATATTATTATGTTCTTTTATTTATTTAAATAAATATATTGTTAAACTAGGCAGTAGAGTCTTGCTACGGCTGCTACGGCGGCTCAACTTATTGATAATATTACCTATCAACATTAGGCCAGATGTAGTAGCCAAGCAATATTCGACGCTAAAACTATCGACTTAAGACACACAAAGAAATTCCACACATTGTCATATTAAATATTCTTAGATCTGTAGGATATGAAATATAACTTCGAACACTTCTCAGTTGGATATCGCTAGACGGTACAGCTTTCCTAACAGAGTTCTTCTCTTTTCTTCTACCCCGCTTAATCATTTTACGTAATACGTTACTCGCCATTGTTATAATCGGTTTTGGGGGATAATCTAGTACCTTTCAACCATCTCTGAAACGGCTCCAACAATTTTCTTGAAACGTTGTACATGAGGGGCTTCGGGGACGATAAATCGATCTAGCTAGGTTTTATATTCAGAAAATGTCGTTTAAATCCATTAAGTAAAAACCTCCCATAATATAATTAAAATACGAAGCTAAATTTCGCCACCATTTACGAAGTTAGAATAGCTCGGTCGGGAAATCGGGCGACTTTAAAGGCAGGAATCCAGGGTTCGAATTTCGGTCCGTTTGTTTCTTTTATTTTTTTGTCTATGCATAGTTATAAGTAAATATAATTCCAAAAAAAACATGATGTACTAAAAAAATAACGAGCTACGCAGTCAGCCAGGTACTTAAAACTTAAACCTAATGCCTAAGTTCGCAATGTGTTGGTAACAGGAGTGCTACGATCAGAGAATTCATAGTAGAAAGTAAATAGACGTAGCAATCATGCTACGGCTTGTTTCCAACCTGCTCTAACTGATTGCACTCACAGAGTTATCTAAATTCCTCTATTAGGGGGTCAATGAAATCTTTTTTTTTATGATATTGGAAGGCAAACAAGCAGACCGGATTTTCTGATGTTAAGAAATACACGTCGCTTATAGACACCAAAAAGTTGCCAACCTGAGGCTGGGAAGGTAAGCCTCTAGCGTGAGTAAGTTTACCAAACCAGAACACGACAATGGCGAGCATTGACGGTATTGTGGCAGGAATAAGTAAGTAAAATACTAATCCGGGCAAGTCGTTGCAAGACTACCACTTAGTAAACTTAAAAAAAGACCTTTGTTTCCTGAAGATTCAAGATACTTTATAATGTATTTAAATAGAAAAAATATCGTCTCGGCTATATCCTTAAAGATGTATAGGCACAATCAAGATTAGACGACGTTATTAGGTTCCCTGATGTGGTAAGTCCGTGGCCATATCGGATACAAATGCTATTGCAACCTTATTTTTTTCAGATAAACTGAAAAGACTTATAAAACAAGCTTCCTTTCCAGGAATTGAACCCGGGTACTTTCACTGCGACATTAATGCTAAAATACCGGAACAACATCTCGACTATAAGCTGAAAAGAAACTTGGCGAGCTTGTCTATTCAAAATGATCATACTTATAATTTTTTGTGCCTACCCACAATTTTTTTTTACTATAACAATTCAATTATTTAAACAGATGACCGGTGGGTAGCGTTTAAGTGAACTGCACATATTCGTAGAGCAAGCCGTATATCTGCTTATTTATTATAATGTTATTTAGGGCGAATGCTTTAGCTCCTTCCGAAGGCAGTTTGTATGGTGATGTAGTGTAGAAATATTTGCATATCAATTGGGAAGGGACTCAGTTTCGTTTTGGACGAACGTTTTCTTTGTCGCGTTTAGTTTCTTTGTTGTTTAAAATTGCCTCATAAAAATCCTTTAGCTCATGAAGTGTTCAAAGTTTTATTGTAAATAAACCTTTTCAGGACGACCAATTAAATTAAACGTTTTATTTAATCCAAGATATGTGTAGAATGCATCGCATTCCCCATTTAGTAGGTCACGCCTATATCCCTGAAAGGGTAGGCAGAGGCATATACTGATCACCCACGATTAGCCAACTACATTAAGTCCCATGATGTGACAAGTGACTATATCGGACAGAAATCTAACCCCAGGCAAGTTGTTTTTCAAATGAACTTAAAAAACCTCGTATAACAAGTTGACCTACCCGACACCGAACCCGAGCCCTCGTTCGTCAAAGTCAAACAAGACACTAATAATATACATTAAAATAAATTACACAAGTAAATCATATTGTTTGTTCTACACCGGTCTAGCCTCAGCCCATTCCTAAATCAAATATATCACATAGCGACTGCCATCGGTCCTCTGCAACTCAAAAAGGAAACCAGATCCATCCTAGATTAGGCTCGAATACAGGAATCTGGGTTTCCTCATGATGTATATCATATTACATTCACTGAAATAATAACAAAAAATACACAAGTATTATATGTACATGAATGGTGATATCTTATGTTATAATAATAATCATTTATTTCAGTTCATTGATGAACCCATATTGTATACGTGTCAAACATAATCGTCAAATCAGAATTAAATTATTTCAAATCGACCTACTTTAAATTACAATATTTCTTTATTAGCAGCCCGACAAAACATTTCATAAATTTTAAGCACTTGCACTGTTTCACTAATTTATTTAGCATCTTCAGGGCTATGTTATTTAATATGAATTTAATTACATAAAATGAAGTTTCACCAAGCGCTAAGGATAGACAGTATACAATATATTTCATCAATGGTTATAGTGCACGGCCATTTTTATATTTCTATTAAGAATAAATATAAAGAATAAAATAAACGATATACTTACTAGCTTTAGAATTTGTTTACATGAATGTAATTATCCACTTACAAGATTACTATTTAGTAAAATCTAAAAGAAAATATTATAATCAACGGTACTAAGAATGTAGATATAGATAGAAAACCCAATCAGAATACGAATTATATCAAAAATGAATCACCAACAGACCGCACAAAATTTAAAAATCCTCATCCTCCGGAACGCCGTACAAGCCCATTTATTCTCCCCACAGTAATTGAAATAAAGACAGAATGTATAATATTTCAATTTTGGCAATTATCCGCAAATAGATTATTTCCTGACTGCATTTCGAAATAAATTGCCGGGTAACGTGGTACGAACTAACCACATTACCAACGCAAATCACGCGAGATAAAAGCATTAAAAACATCGTGAATCAATCGATGGCCGTAATTATCGACTTTATTGCCCTAGAGATAAGAGTTAAATTAATTATGTTTAGGTACACGCAATTTATGATGCATGCAATTAAGGTTAGTGCACATTATTGAGCCTCATGAATATCGTGCGCGAAATAAACATTCCACGTCTAGTTTATTAGATGAAGTTTACAAGTGGCATGGTAATTTGTTTAAAATTATACATGGATATGTTTGATACAGAAAACATTGCGCGTTAGGGCACTAGAATTAATACTGCATGCATATTTACAGTAAGGGATACGTAAGTTTTACTTCTCTTTATGCGTTTAATAGAAGTTATAGTTTATTCGTAGTGCATACTAATTAATTGACTTGCAAATTTAATTGATATGATACATTAATACATTTTAATATTAGATTACATTTTCGTAACGTCAAAACAAATAGGAGTTCTTAACGGCTTCTAGCTGGGTCTGGTACTAAACATATTCTATAATCATGATAATTAAATATCTAGAATAAAATATATAATTGTCTGCATTATAATTGAAACAGAAAAGATATTGCAAAAAAATATTAGAATAAAATATTCCTTATATTGGGAGATTGGGATTCTCTAGCGTTTTTTTTTAATTGTTCTCGTTTGCTTTTTTTAAAAAATCAAAAATTAAAATTAAATCATTAACATATTTCACTCCTTTTTCTATCTTCATACTTCTTCATTAACATAAATTTACTGTTCAAAATTCTCTGTAGTTGTAGCTTAGATCCTGCCATGTACACTATGCCTAATTATAGAATTAATTGGAGGTTAGTCTGGGTGCGGCTAGCGATCAAGTTACGATAATCGTGTGAGCGCAGTGACGCGCGACCACCGCTGGCGTCATAACGATACACCCGTATAAGTGTTGATCTAACACAGGATTATGTAGTGCAGTATGCGGATCGAGAAAACTGGGTTTACATAACTTTTAATTCGCAGTAAAGTCAGTGCCCTAGGCAAATTTTACTGCTTTAATTGCTTACGCAAGATACTGCGATGATCAGCCCTTACGTAAATAATTTAACCAACTATTGGATATCGCTTGTAACTTGAGCACAATTATAATAAGTACTAATATTAGGGCGGCGGCAATGCAGATACAATGTACATACTTGGAAATCTCAAAGCGTACATCCTCAAACGTATACCTGTACAATATAAATACATCATGAGTCAAACGTACACATTGAGTTAAGAATCGGATTCACTAATTTGATTTAATAATACCGCTAGATTTTTTTCTCGGAAAAATGTGAACTGGTAGAAAAACCAAGGTTAACACTAAATGTTGTCTAAAGGTGGAACAGAATTCACAGGGTTTGTAAAAATTGGACTATGTATGTAGATGTAATAATACTGTGTTACTTATGGGTACTGTACTGCTTGTCCCTTTTTATGTTCTACATTTCTTACTAGGCCCTAATAACGATGAATTCAAATTTTTTGTCATTAAGTGATATCAAGTTTTCTTTTTAAAGTTCGATTAACAAATAAACCTCAAGTCATGATATCGTTTACTTTAATATTTGTAAGTGTGAATTAATACACACAACTAAACTTGAGAAACATCGTTAATAAATATGATAAAGAATTAGGGCCATAAAACTGTACCTTGAGGAACACCTCGTGGAATCAAATAACGGACAGTAATGACATCATATAAAACCTATAATAGCTACGAATCTATCTACATTTTTACTAGATAATAATTTTCAGATTTTTGAGACTTGTTTCTCGCTTTGAACCTCCATTTCCGTAGTCCATGTACCAATCACCTTGAGTACATTTTCTGAGTACTCTTACGGTAAAGGAAAAAAATTTGAGAAAAGCTAAATTTGTGTAGTAAAATTAGACCTAATCTAGAATTGGGCCTAGTTTCCCATCTGGATTAGAGAAGCCAGGTGCCAGTCGCTGTGTGTAAAAACTGACGCGTTTGTCAAATCCCCTATATTAGGTAGCCAAGCCCGATATCATGTGATATCTAAACTGGATATGGCTAAGACGGGGAAGAAATTTCAGATCCCTTCTAGTATTTTAATACGCTCCATGACATGTCATTAGAGCAATGATGCGAGGTTGTAGTTGTGCATGTAAGATGCCTATTCTAGTACATATAAGCCGGGGCCCGCAGGTCATTAGCGAGGGTGATTTACGAGTGGTGGCTGGCTTATCGTTCTCGACACCTCTCACTTTATTAATTACACCCAGACACTCCTCAGAGCATGAGCACTGTTGCTCAAGTGCTACCACTGAGCGGGATAATTAAAGTTTTATTCAAAGCTATGGTTTTATTCATTAATTGTGAATCTATTTTGAGTTTAAAAAGGTAGAGTCGGAGCCTTGGTCTTATTCTGGTGTATCATTCAGTAAATTTCTACGTCGTTCTGAACATGTTTTGGATATAGACAAACATATATATGATGAGGTAATTATGTTTTTCTTATCCGCTGCTTTGAGCTTAAATAATTAATTATATTACCTTATATTAGACAATGCAGAATTTGCTACATTTTAGATGTTAAAAAAATCTCATAATAATTTTCTTTTATTACCCGCGACGGTACAGACGGTATTCGTTGGGGGTTACTATCTTCATTTACACCTTTAACATAAATATAAATAAGTATAGCAATAAAATATCTCTAAATCAATCACGTCACCATAAAACTCCAAAATTTATTAATTTAGTGGCCGCCCCGACGATTTTTTAGTTTTTTACGAAGTTCATGGGGTCAAACAAATTTTTGGAGTCGGGGAGTTTTTTAATTATTTTACCTTTTCTTAATCACATTCACATTTTAACCTTCTTGGTTTTTTTTTCAAAATGTTTAATTTTGCTTTTAATAACAAACTATCGATATGGTAATCCGTTTAGTATGTAATTTCTTTGTGGGATTCGATATCCAGTAAAAATTCTGAAGTTCCACCACTTCCATTGTCATAGAAAAAAATATTTCATCTATGGTAATTTGCATCCTAAGTAGTATGCTCTCTTATCATTTTCCTCATTATTTAATGTAACTCAAAGCCTCTTCTTAGAAGACCACCTCTGAAACATGACGATACTGAAAAGGAATCATCAAAATCAATTTATAACAAGCAAAGTGATCGCGTAACAATTTGTATATACAAACAAAATAAAATTACAGTCGATTGAGAACATCCCCTTGAAGTCTGTTAAAATAATATATCTAATGAGAACAAAGAAACAGGATTTCAAATGTGTGCAAATTTATGGCGTACTAAAAGGTTTTTATTGAAGATATAAATCTACGATACTTGTAAATACTGGCATTTGACTCTCTTTCAATTAGTTTAAAAGCAACTTAGCCGTTTTTTTATTTGCAAACTTCCTTCTGTTTTCTCAAGGAATACGGTGCAAAATGTTTTCAGGGTTTTTTTAAGTTGGCAACGTTTCTGTCTGGCGGTTTCCTTCGCTATAATACGCAATATTTTTGAATAAACAATATTATAAGTAGTTCAAAAGCTTGAATTTAAGGCCACCATTACTTTGCGTAATTTATTTTAGACTATGTTGCAAAGTAATTGAAGTCATTTTGTTAAATATATGAAGGCTTTGTTTTAATAGTCAATAACGAAGGTGAATATATTTATTTAAATATTTTATTGCACTAAAAGTATTTAAAAAGGCGAATTTTAGTCTAATAAAAATTAAAATTATATATATACTACTAGAAGACTATAATATTAGGTCCTATTATATGACATGTGTGCAAGTCCATCGCCATATCGGACACAAATCCCGGGTTTCCTCACGATGTTTTCCTTCACCATAAGAGCTCTCAGAAAATGTACTTAAGTAAGAAAAAGTCATTGGTACATGGCGGGTTTGAATTTGGATTACCGAAATACTCTCAAGTCACCGAGTTAAGAAATAAATATACTATTATAGTACGTTCGCGTTAAGAATGCAGTGATGCATCGTTGACTCAATAATTAATCAAATAACTCTTTAAGATATCAACAAGTTCTTAGCTGTCAGTTGAAGTCATTATTTAAAACAAAACAGTTGTATACTAATAATAATGATGGAAAAACATAGATTAGAAAATATTTTATTTAACATAGCTATTACCTTACAAGCGATTCTTGTGACGCGACGGCGGTAAATTTTAAAATTAGGTATATACTTTTTATACTTATACTAATATTATAAAGAGGAAACCTTTGTATTTTTGTATGTTTGTATTGAATAGGCTCAAAAACTACTGGACCGATTTCCAAATTTCTTTTCCCTTACTTATAGGGATTCTTCCGAATCCGTATAGGCTATATTTTATCCCGGAAAATAGATAGCATTTTTCGTGGTAGTGAAAACTCTCGCGAACGCTGCCTAAATGAGAGCTTAAAAAATGAATGTCCACCCGTGCGAAACCGGGGTGGGTCGCTAGTTAGGCATATTTCGAAATTTACCAGCTAAGTTATAGTTAATATTACCGATACTCAGAAGAATTAGGACGGTTCAGTATTTTTAAAATGATTGCCCACATCCGTATTCCCTATTTAGTATTTCTGTGAATGTAGTCTTCACGCCAGTCAGATAAAGCCACTGATAAGCCGTTCCGTGTTCGTGTTATCGGTCAGGAGGGTGGGAGGGGAGGGCTAATTACAACCACCCAACTTTAATTAGTCTGGAGCGATGCACTCACCTACAATAATTTCACCTATTTATACATATACTATGTTCGGAATAGCAAAGATAATTGAGATCAGTTATTGTGGGTATTGGAAACTCAATTTCTTTAAAATCTAAATCGGTTTCTACTACTAGACCTACTTGTGACGCAGCTTGTAAAAGACGAGCATCATTTAATCATTAGTACAACATCTTTCTTCCATCCATTCTCATTAATTAGCTCTACAGTCACACAGATTTACACACTTCGTTACAAGATCCATCCATTTTTCCATGGACTACCTCTACTCTTATATCCTTCCCAAGCTAAACGTGATATTTAGAGATTACAGTCCCAAAGACTTCTTCCAAATATTAAACATCTATCTCATTCTCATTTGGCCAGTTATCTGTATCTCGTATAGGGGACAGGTCTTTGTTAAATGTATGATTTCCAAATAGTACCTTACCTTTAACTTCATGATCTTCATATTTAAGCCCAGCATTATTTTTGGGTCTTTTATTCCTACGCATTTCATGCCCATAAGGATGGTTTAGACAGTTTCTTTTAATCTTTTCACTGCTGCTTCTTTCAGTCTTCCTATTGTAAATCGTTGTATTTTACGCCTTCATGATCACATATATACCAAATACCGTGGCTGTAACAGAGTGGTAGAGATTTGCAACTACTTGCTTAAATTGGTATAACCCTACTTGTATATGCCTTTATAAAATTATTCCTTGCTATTAGCATGTCTCTGCTGGAACTGCTAGTCGACAAACTTACCTATTCATGCCTAACTACCAGATTCATTTTGGCGACTCCATCTTGTACCCTTCAACAGAATTTGAAAGTATGATTCAATAATTTAAAATACCTATACTACGAGTATTAAATTTGTGATCATATTCGTCACAAAGTTCTCTTGAATAACGTGCTTTATTTTACTGTAATCTGTGGCTTTTTGCAAGCAATAGCTTGCAAAAATCACACATTACAAATAGATTTGCACACATTGCTTGCACAGATTACAAATAGATTTATGGATCTTAAGATGACAAAACATGATGTGAGACGTCACGAACGTTCCGGCCCCATGGCACAACTACTGTGCTCAACTGGTTGTGCCGTGGGGAATTTTGATTCCCTCCTACACAACTACTTGGTCCGTTCCGGAAAAAAAATGTACCCAACTGACGAAAACTCGAATCGCTGGTTGTGCCGTAGGTACTTTTGAGACACAACTGATTCTGATTCGTTGGGGAAAAAATATACCTATGGCCCAACAGCCGTGTGAACCAGCTTAGGGAAGTCAGAGAAAGGGCAGCAGCATTCGTCTGTATGTAACAATCTACTGCGATCACCAGCCTGCCAAGCGTGGTGATTATGGCAAAGCCTATGTTTAAATATGACTATGTGTATGTGTATGTGATGAATTAGTATATGACTATGACACTTACAATTATAAAGCACGGTTCCCAGACGCCGGCGGCTCCACTATTCTTGGCGGTAGAGGCGGCCATGGTAACGGTGGTGGTGATGGCCCAACTGACGGACGAAAATTAGACACAAATGGCCTTATCTTCACTAGAGTCGAACTTGATCCTAAATTTAAATATTAATACTATCTATCTCGCTCAGCTGTGTATTTTCTAAAGTGCGAAAAAGATAGAAGTCTCTACATTTAAAATTAATATTAAGTTAGCGCACCCGAATCAGCCCCATGGGCAAAGTTAAAACTTAAAACTAATAAACCTATGAAAGAAAAAAAGTTATCAAAAACTCACATATTTGAATAATACCTTTTTTATCTTAATTTATCTAAGGCATGACCGAGGCTAATTTCATCGACGATGAATTGCATCTGGACAGATCTAATAAGTTCGTCATTGATGATCTGATTTTTTTTACGTTTTGCGGAAATGACTTTTTCTATTTGCATTTTAGAAGTAGAGTGGAAAGTGAAGAGTGCGTTTTAGATTAGTACTACGGGGAATCGAAATGGGTTCTGAGTTCCCTACGACTCAACCGGATGGGCACAGTAGTTGTGCAGAGGATCTGGGTTGAGTAGCAGGGAATTCAGTTGTGTAGAACGGAATTAAAAGTACCTACGGCACAACCAGTTGAGCACAGTAGTTGTGCTATGGGGCCGGAACGATATTAAAAGCTTTTATTTAATCTCGAAGTAGATATCTTCACCCGATTAGGCTGAAATTTTGTATACCTACAGGTTTAGTTTGGATGACAATGCACGTTAAGGTACATGATTCGTCATTCTAAATCCAATATAGCGGACTAAACAAGATGGTGGAATAGTTGCTTTTAAAGCACTTCTACAGTATGTATGGGTATCAAATGAAAGGGCTCGTTAAGAGCAACTCGAAAAATAATAAGAGCTTTTTCTAAAAAGTTTTTTTTTTTGCTTTTAAATTATTTCAAACTAGTTTTCGTGACGAATTCCGTGTTGCCCAATTCGTGTACGTATTTTTTTAAACATAATTTGTCAAACTTTTAATGGTTATTATTTTACACTAAGCGAAGGCAAACGACGAAACACAAAATCCACAAAAAAATAAGAGAGTGTCTAGTACGTTAATTAACCCGACTCCATTATATGTATATATTACTAGCGGCCCGCCCCAGCTTCGTACGTTATATACATGTTTAATACATAAAAACCTTCCTCTTGAATCACTCTATCTATTAAAAAAATCGCATCAAAATCCGTTGCTTAGTTTTAAAGATTTAAGCATACATGGGAAAAGACAAAAAAGAGACTTTGTTTTATAATATGTAACTAGCTGACCCGGCGAACTTCGTACCGCCTAACAATCAATGCATGTCGTGTTAACTTTTAGCTGAACTTAATTTAGGCTTTGATGAACATAATACAATGATACAAAATGAATAGTGATACATGCAGAAAGAGAATAAAAATTTTAAAAATTACACAAAATAGATTTCTGAACGAACTTAAATATTAAACATTTGCCATTATTTCTCTACAGACGCATAAATATTTGAGGAACTTATGCACTTTCACCCTTTTTAATTTATTTAAAAAAAATACAGATGATGCATAAATGTCAATCATTACAATTATACTAATTGTAAGGATGGACAACAAATGTTTGACTTGTACTACTTAATAATTTATTGAAAATAATTCATCTTTCATAATTATTTATTCATCGAGTTTTCATTGTTCTTAAGATCTATTCTGCTATTCGAGGCCGAGACAAATCCAACAATTCAAAAACCATGAAAATTGGTCCAGCAGATCTCGAGTTATAAGTGTTGTAACAAACCTGACTTTCTTTTATAATATATAGATGATCGGCCTGCATGTGTAACTACCTTAACACAATAGAAAGAACGGGCGAGCTCATTGCAATATGTGAGTGCCGCTGTTCGTAGCAATCGTAGCATACATTATTCTTTACGAAACATGTTATTCAAAACGAAATGGAGTAAATAAATAAAACGCCCTCCTTGTATATACAGTAGTCCGACAAGTTCGTAGCTACGAGTACTTATTATAATTACATAAAAAAGAAACCAGCACTTTGAGTTGGAAATGGTATATCCTTTTTACACTCTTTCACTTTTCATTCTTTCGACAGGACCGAATTGTTAAATAATGATTTCTTTTTTGTATATAAATAATATCATATTGGGTTTCTTAATGAAATGAAATGAAATAAAAAATATTTATTTGCCGAATAAGTATGTGTGTTAAAAATTGTTACAAAACAATTTTTTTTTAATTATACCAATATATTCTACCACAACGTGGTGTGCAAATATTTTAAAACATAATTTATATTTATTTATTTATTAGCGGACGCCCGCAACTTCGCCCGCGTGGATATCGGTTACCGCTGCAAAAAGCCTACTCAAGAAAGACATGGTCAGCTAAACAATTCGCAGGTCAATTCACAGAAACCGACACTAACATCGACGACGCAGTCATTATCCGCAGGCTGCACAGATTGTCT
>DVZL01004526.1:0-12817 GCA_018236625.1 Lasaia peninsularis | reverse complement strand
CAGTAGTTTCGGAGCCTATTCGTTACAACCAAACAAACAAACAAACTTTTCCTCTTTATAATATTAGTATAGATAATTCAGGAATAAGTCATTTTTATTTACAGTTTATGGTTTTTTCCTCAAAATTTGACATAGTTGCTTACAAATACAGAATACAGTTATACTCCTAATCCCCATGCTCAAGCATAACTCAGAAAATAAATATCCACTTTGCAACAAGAATAATTATTATTTTATGCAATCCGTGAATGACTCAGTTTGCGTCCACAAGAGCGATAAGATGGGTAATAAGTACGGATAATAAAATTAAATGGTTTTGTTACCATCGTAGTTCATTATTCATTTTGTCTTCTCTTTTTCTTCTTGTTTCTGGCCGTTTCTGTATTAGAAAATATGGGGTTTGGCTAACTAGTCTAATAAATTTATATTATTAATAAACAGGGCGCCTGGTTTTATACAGACCGACAGCTATTTAACCTCTGGACTCAACCCACAAATAAGGGCCAATTCTAGATTTAGTACAATTTGGATAGACAAATCCAGGTTTTCTCACGATGTTTTCCTTCAACATAAGAACACTCAGAAAATGTATTTAAGTCAGAAAAAACTCATTGTTACATAATGAAGTTTGAACCTGAACTATCGCCAAACAAAGCGCCTACTATACGTCCACAGAGGCGTTTGCTTAATTTTATGTTATAAGACACAGATTATTTTGTTTGTGTAGCTTAAATATTTTAGACAATCAAAAAACTGTTTATCTTATTAATTCGGATTATTCATAAGATATAAATGATCGTAAAATATATCTGAACTGTTAAAAATGTAAACGCAAAATTAATCAAAAAACTTACGGAAGTTTCGAATAGCCTGTTCTATGATCAACTCTGAAATACAGAAGTTAGGTCCTTTAGAAACAATTCACAGTGATAGTGCAGATACTTGTGACTTAATCAGGTCACAGAGAAGTTTCAAATAAGGGGTTATCCATTTCAAACTGTATTGCTTTTACATTTTGTAGTATTTTTTTCTGGCCTATTCATCGAATATATTTAATGTTTTAGTATTGTGATGGTTAGAGAATAGTATTTTTTAATTCATGTATATTTTATGTTTTTACATTTTGCAGTGTTTTTTGTTTCTGGGCATTTTATCAAGTATTTTAATATTTTAGTATTTTGATGGTTCGAGACTGTTCTTTTTTCATTAATGTATATTATGTTTTTTTGTATATATTTTACATTTCATAGCATTCTTTTATCGGACTATTTATCGAATATATTTAATGTTTTGTTATTGTGATGGTTAGAGGCTGTTTTTTTATTAATGCATTTTTTTGTATTTAACATAGCAATAAATTTATGTGAAGTAAATGTGTCTTAGTAACCGAAATATAAAAGGAGGAGATTCTCAATTATATTTATATTTTTACGCCCTTTATGTATGTTTCTTATGTAATTTAAGATTTTGGATGGTCTTATGGTTAGCGTTAGAACTTTATCTCCAGTATTCCAATATAATAATGAGATTTTTGTACATTGTCTGAGTACTCTACCATGAAGGAAAATATTATGATTCATCAAGGACGTTTGTAATAGAATTAGAGCTAACATAGACTATCAGATGGCAATCGTTGCCATCGTTATATCTTCCAGATTATATAATCGATACCGGTGTCATCTGATTTTGAAAGGGATAGGTCAGAACGAAGACGAAGAGCTTAAGCAATTATTCTGTCAATTCCCAATAAACTTTAATTATCTTGTTTTTAATGAAAGGTCCTACTTCAAAAATTATCTCATATTAATTTTATTGTGTATAGTTGTGTATAATTTTTGAAATATAAAAAATATGCCAATTACGAGTCGCGAACGCAGGGTACCTTACCATTAACTATAAAAACTGAAAATAAATAATGTTTCTTGTATGAGAGCACCCTTTATTTATTTACTTTATTCTATTTTTATTTTTTGTAAAATATACATAATCTGTGATAATTCAAACTATCTAGCTAGTACGTTCTACAGCCTAGTAACAAACAGACACATAGACTTAGTAATAGGGTTCCCATTTCATATTTTGTGTACAAAACCCAGAAAAAAATGAAATTAACTTAAAGTGAGACACGATTTTAGTACAAGTCTTAATTTAAAGTAGGAACTTAAGTACTCATTAAGACAAGTTATTGACGCCACAGGCAGAGAGTGCCAAAGAAGTTTTGCGTCTGGAAACTTCCTTCCTATGTTCATCATACAAATATTCGGATTTCCAAGACGGAATCTCTCTGAACTCTTGATGTTCGTCGCACAAATTTTAATAATTTTTAACAAATATTTTGCCGTTTATGACATTAGGTACTACAAGGTAGGATGAGAGCTTCGATGGCCTAGCGGTATGCGCTTCGAACTTACGTTCGAGTGCTAATGACTGTTTTTCTAACTTATTTTCATTTTCGAAGTGCTCTTACGGTCAAGGAAAACATTGTGAGGAAAACCGTATTCATTATATTCCACCTAATCTAGGCAAAATGTAAACATTTTCTTCATCTATTTTCAGATTTGATACTAAATTTTAATCCATCAAAATAAATAAAATTAGTGTGTCTCTATGTAATATAAGTAAGCGCTTTTTACTAAATGCACATGTATGTTTACATACAAGGTACTATATACTTATACCTAAATAGTATTTTTTAGATTTTTATCTATCTATCTGTCTGTTTGTACACACGAATATATGAAACAGCTGGACCGATTTTGACGGGACTTTTACTGGCCGACAGCTAATAGAATAAGCAATGGCTTAGGATACTTTTATTTCACAATTTTGTTTTAGAAATGTGTGAAATAAAATAATTAAATAAAAAAGCGGACGAAGCCGCGGGCACAGCTAATTTTAAAAATACAATTATGTTTTATCTTATGTTTTAATTCCGATAATATATAGATAATATTATCGTCAATCTCTTTCACTTTCGCCCGCGTCACGTTATGCATTACAAGATTAATAGAGTCTAAGATGTCTTCGTATTTACTTAACCAATATTGATCAAACATGGCTAAAATATAAAATACTTTTTCTATTACATTAAAAATGTATGGCAAAAAACTTGAATTAAAACCAGTCTACGATACATAAGATCTCCGAAAAAAATGCTCCTAAACACATGAACTTGGTATGCTAACAAAGAAAATATTTCTCAAACATTCTGAGCGTACTCAAAGATTAATGATAAAGCATCATTTTGTTTTATCCCGATATGTCAAAGAGCTTACAGACAGTGAAACGCGATCTCGGAGGGGCGCACTCACTTTGAACTACTTCATATTGGCAAATGTTTTGCGACGTTTGTATATTGTTATTTCTTTGAAATATGCAGTTGTAGCAATACTATACTGTAAAATTTTAAGGAAACAAATAATACTGCAAATAATAAATCAAGATTTCGGTAATAGAGTTTGAACCTTGTGCTATTAATTTTTCAGTTTTTACTAGCGACTCGCCTCGGCTTCGGTATACTATACATGTTATATGCATACAAACCTTCCTCTCAAATCACTCTATCTATTTAAGAAAACCTTATCAAAATTCGTTGTGTGGTTTTGAAAATTTAAGCATAAATAGGGATATAGGGACAGAGAAAGCGACTTTGTTTTATACTATGCCGACGGTCATAATATAGTCGGCTAACTGTGGGTGCAGTATATACCTCTGCCTACTTCTTCAGAGATATAGGCGTGACAGTATTTATTTATTTTAAACACAGTAAAACTGATTTCAACTTCAATATGATGATTATTGATGTCGTCAAGTTACATTTTTTTATTTTATTATAGTTTTTATTTCAAAATATTTTAATATTTATATAATTTATTATTGTTTATTTATTATACTACAATTATTATAATTTACCATAATACCAGCTCTGAGACAGGGCCTACCATAAGATGAAAATACATTTGGATTTGGTAGAGTATTCGAGCAACAAACTTTCTTTTGTTAAACTCCCCTGGAGTCTTCTGAGTAGAATATACCACTTTTTCCCTACCAGGTAGCTCGTAAGAGGCAACCATAGGTTAAATAAGTCATCACAAAGTAGAATACTGGAGTTAGGGTGCTGTAGCGTCATTTATATCGTCGTTAATTCTGTTCCAAAGGTTTGGGTACCCGGTAAACTCACTTTCGGTATAAGATACAGGCTGATAGAAAGACAGATTGACAGCTGAGTCTGTATGGTTCCATCTTTACCCTTTGAGAAATAGACCACCCACTGGATAATAGATGAAGTGATAGAGGCTACTTTTTGTCCCGGAATTACCACGGAATCGGGGTCCCGGTAAAACACACCTAAGCCCCAACACAAACTACAACAGGTTTAAAACAAAAATCCCCTGTTGAAGTTTTATGAAATAGATCAAACAAATACTGTTAGAGTTATAAAAACATCTTCCCACAAAGCTCTACGGCGGGGAGATTAAACTCTGCTTATTTTATAGAGTTTTCAAAACAAGTAGAAGCTATTTTTATAATCCAGAGAACCGTTTTCTCTTTGTACGAAGTTTTGAGATAAAGTTGCATACAATTTTTCGTCAGCAGCACTAAAGTTTTAGCACAAGCGTCATCCGTTCGTAAGGAGCTTTGTAGTCATACATAATTCACTCCACAACTGAAAATACTAGATACGGACTAAGGAGTTTTCAACGGGTATTAACTTTCTTATGAGTCAATTTAAATTTCGACTACTTTTTCAGTCTTTCTTTCTTTTCCAAGTGGCCTAGTAGTACGCGTTTTGGAATCCAATTTTGGTAGTTCAGTTACCAATATATTCTACTACAAAGTGGTGTACAAATATTTTAACACATTAGTTATAATTATTTATTGCTATAAACTATATGTTATATACTAATTATCTTATTAGTACCTTCACGCCTATTATCCCCGAAGAGGTAGGCAGAGGTGTGCTAGTATCCACGACTCGTAAGTCCAGTAGATATACTAGAACACCCACGATTAGGTTACTAGGGCCTATGATGTGATAGGTGGCAAGCCTATCGCCATTTTAGGCACATTCCAATCCCAGGCAATGTAATGCTTACTCAAAATAATCTGAAAAACATTTTAGAATAGTTGCCCGACCTGGGAATTGAACCCGGGAGCTCATGCGTCTAACGGTCTTAATAGGCGACTGTAGAGGCGATTATGTCATGACGGTAAGAGAAAACTATGGTCTATAGCAGAAGATATAGATGCATCGATGTCCTGAGACTGGGCTGTAAGACCTGGCGTGCTAATCTACCAGCTACCACACCCTTTTAATCGGAACACGACAATATAAATTAAAACGGCAGGAATATTTGGGGCGGTTGCTCTATAACCAGTATTCTGCTTGGAAGTTATATAGATAACCTATGGACTGATTATGGAAATTGTTATATACATATATTTTTCTACGGAGAAGGTTTGTATGATATGCTCATCGATATCACTCGCCACCAGGTGGCGCTGCACGATTTACTTATTGGTGTAGCAATATACGCAAGGTACAACTAGTTATCTATAAAATACAACAACAATTGCGTTTGTTTGTTATAAAAACAATATACAAAGGTGCTCCCAACCTTTGTATATTGTTTTTATAATTTGTTATTATAGCGACAACAGAAATACATCATTTGTGAAAATTTCAACATTCTAGTCTTCGTAACGGTTCACGAGATAAAAACTGGTGACAGACAGACAAACATGCAGCGGAGTCTTAATAAAGGGGTTTCATTTTACCCTACGGAACCCTAAAAAAGCCTGAGCTGAATCTGTGGCGATTTAAGAAAAGTGAATTCCCAGATATTATGAACAAAGCAAACGATCCGACAGAAGCAAAAACAACTTTCTCGAGATGTTTAATTTCCCGAAGGCAGACATATTCTAATAACTTCGAAACATTACTCGGTTTTATTGCACATTTTCACTTAACTCCAGTCGGTATTTCCCTTTGAAGTTATTTTACTATCGTCTGGTGAGTACAAATCATTTAGAGTACGCGTTCATGGATGGATTTTTAACTTAAGAAATATATTCCGAATAAACGAATTATCCGGTTAATACCTAATAATCTAATTATTAGGTGAAACCAATATTCGGCGCTTATTAGACTTTTTTTATCAAAATTATCCTCAGGGGTGTAAATGTAACAGTTCAAGTGATTTTATATTAATACGAATGGAAACGAATAATGATAAAAAGTGTATATGTAATATATTGTATTACCAATTTGAAGTTTTTTAAGATTACTTAAACAAAGGGTTAAACTTTAAACTTTATTACTAAGACTCTGCTATCGGTCTGCCGCCAGGTTATATCTCATAAACCATGGTAGCTAGACAGTTGAAATTTTCACAGATTATGTATTTATGTTGTCGCTATAACATATAGCTATAACTAAAAAACGAGTAAAATAAATATATAAGGGATGCACCCTTACAACTAACTTGATTTTTTTTGCCATTTTTTATAAGTAATGGTACGGAACCCTTTGTGCGTAAGTCTGCCTCACACTTGACGGATTTTTTGTTCTGACTACTAATATGTTTAGTAATTACCATTTTCATTCTGTTACAGGTAAGAATCGGATTAATAAAATGGAGGGCATGTTTGGAGTTACAATGTAAGTGATAACCAAACTGACTCTTATTTTACGAGCCACTTGTCGGATAATCAGTTTAGATACATTCATAGCCCAGCACCAAAAAACACTGACAAAAACAGTATATAATTTAAAAAAAGTATATTATGTTAAACACATTATATTATTTTAAATAAACAAAAGCGACCGAGCTTCTCTCGGTAGTTCTTTATTAATTTTAGCCACCTGAGGGTAAATCTACGAAATCTATGTTACACCAAGTGCTACCGACTGTGTTGTATAGATCTCGTGATTCACAATTAAATATGACTTAGACCTATCTAAATCAATTGAAGTATCAAATTACAGCGAAATTGTATGAGCTGTTTTCGAGATCGCTGGTATAAATAAATAAACAAGAATTGCTCGTTTAAAAAGCATTAGATAAATTAATAAAAATGTGTAAAGTACGTTGAGAGCCGTCACGGGAATATCTAAAGTTGTCGGATCTCTTAGTCATCGGAACGCGTAGAAATTATCCATTTCCCGTCTATAACTGAGAAGTTTTCCGCTTCGAGATTAAATATCGTATTCCCTTGGCACCCTGCGGTGTGGGTAATTTTGTTATATATTGACTTTTTACGGGGTAACTTTGTTACTTCTATGGCAACACCAGTTTGAACTTGAGTTTAATTTACGAAATTACGAAAAAACAAAAAGTACACAACTCGTCGGCCAACCGCGGCCTATAGGCACCATAGATGTTGTCTGTGGTCAGGCTGTTAGACCTTATGCGCAAGTCTACCGGGTTTTTACTGTCAAGACGTTATATGTAAGTTTACCGGCTACCCTCGAAAGAGAGTGTCGGTGAAAGAAAGAAAGAATGAAAGATAGACAAAGCAGATATACAATGCGAATGTGGCCAGTTTGTTAGGCCTTATTTAAATCATTAAATCTAAACTTATTATAAATTATGTAACTTCTTTTAGCGCAAGTAAAATAAGCAAACTGAATCCCCTTGTGTCCCTTATGTAGAATAGACCATCTGCCGACCTACCAGGCAGCTACGATGCAAGCATATGTTAACTGGGTCAATCTCAACATGGCTACTGGCGAGATGCTACACAGTACTCCACGTACTGTGAAGCATCTCGCCAGGGTAGGGATCCGCCGCTTTACCTATTCCTGCCGCCATAATGACATCTAAATTAATTAAGTCTAATAATCCGACCACAACAGAGCGAAGCTTCTACAACGTTAATGGTGTTTATAGGCCACCGTTGTCTCTTACCATCATGAGACCCGTGCGCCTGTTCGCTGTTCGTATACTATAAAAAAAAAGAAACTCCCTATATACAAAAGTTAAATAAAATCGTTGCAGCTGTTTCAGAAATCGCTGATATATATATAGACAAGAATTGCTCGTTTAAAGGTATTAGATTAGATAAAAAAATCGAACCTAGATTCCCGAAATGGAACTCTGAAGATACCACTAGGCCACTGGGGCTCACAGTTTTAATCTCCGTGATTATGCAGTCAAGATTCATCTAAGTTGGTTCTTATAAAGGGGGTCTCCCCTGTGCTTATTCCCTGTCTTACCCCCCTAAAAAACATCCTATCTTTTATGTTAGGGCTTAAAAAGCTTACTACACTGCAAAATAGCAAGCCATGTTTGGCATAATCCTAAAATTGTTAGCTGGTTTTGTATTTCCCCACAATGAATGATACGCGTTTTGCTGATTTTCGCGGTGAAAGCGATTTCGGAATAATTCCGCGCCATTAGACCTGTATGCTGTAATATCCTGTTGGTGTTGTCAGGAAAGCTCGCTTATATTCAGGAATAATGAAATTTAGTTCAAACAAATCTATTGCAGAGCGTGTGTTTAACAAAATGTCTATCAGTAGATATACTTTTTATATGTCGAAGCAGGAATTGAATGTTTAATAAGAAGTACATAAGAAACCTTCATTTTTTTTAGGCATAAGCCAGCGAACAAGCAAAGATGGTATGAGACAATCGTGCCCTATAGACATCATAGATGTCGTAGGTGCGTCGCTATCTCGAGGTCGAGCTGTTAGACCGTATGTGCAAGTCTACCTGATAACTTACCCTCCGGATCGGAACATGACAATGCTAGTGTGGCGACAGGAAATATTTTTACATTTACAAAGAAATAAATAATAATTGTCACGCCCATATTTCCAAAAGGGTAGGCACGGGTACATATGCACCACTATTTACCGACGATATTAAGTTGTACGATTGTGAGAAGTGCCAAGTCCGTCGCCATATCGGACACAAATCCGATCTTAGCAACGTTTTATTTTCACAGGATGAAAAGTATTGATGACTGAAGTCATAAAATATGTAAAAACTCATATAAAAAAAGATACATTTTTTATTTTTTGATTTTGTTTATATCAATAAAATCGCACAATCTTAATGACCTAACGTTCATGTATTAAGTCTTCAAAACGTAATATAAAATCGTTTCGTATGGATAGACTTAATGTTTTTCGTCTTTTTTTGTTTAGAACTTACTGAAAAAAAAATTTGAAATCATGCAAAATAAATTGAATTACTTAGACTACAACTTCATGTGTTTGAATTCGATCTTATCTGTTTTAATGCGTTTCAATTTCGTACTATTCCATAAAACTTCTCTGTGTTTCAAAACAAAACTGATATAAATATTACAGTTATTTGTTTCGCTGACAAACAGCGAATACACAGAAATACATGCATAATATAAAGTGTCGGGACGTTCCGAACAAAGTTTGGCAGCCGGCCACACGGTTGTACGTGCTCTGTTTTAGTAAGCCTCAGAATACTATGAAAGGCCAAATTAATTTTGTACTTTCATAAGTTGAAATTATTTCTATCACAACTTTCGGGGTTTTCGTGTAAAACTTAAGGTTTTTGAACTCTAAATGTTCAACTTGGTGGGAATCCACATTTTTGTTTTTTGATATGAATACCTAATAATGACAATAGTTGAATCTGTTAAATGTCCTATTTTGGGTATTTAAATTTAGGTTTCAATAACGCCTTTTTAGGATTCCGTACTTTATTTCAACCGTCACGCTATCATGGTTCATGAGATACAGCCTGGTGACAGACCAACAGACGGACAGTGAAGTCTTAGTAATAGGGTCCAGTAACCTTTGGGTATGCAACCCAAAAAATATTTTTTTAGGGTTCTGTACCCAAAGGGTAAAAACGAAACCTTATCTATCTGTATGTCACCAGGCTATATCTATAGAACCCTGATTGCTAGGGAGTTGAAACTTTGACATAGGGTGTATTTCTTTTTCCGCTATGACAACAAATACTAAAAACCGAATAAAATAAATACATAAAGGGTGCTCTCATACAACAGACGCCATTTTTTACCATTTTTATAGATAATGGAACGGAACAATTCAATGAGTCCAACTCGCACTTGGCCGGTTTTATGTCCATTGACAAGGATAATTTTCATATATTAAATAAATTAAGTAATTTACCCTATTATTTTATACTTACAAATATAAACGTTTTAATGAAATGCTGACCACCTCGTTGGCCGAACAGATAGCCTACTTGCCTAAAGCTACCGACCAACCGCGAGGCTTAGGTTCGATTCTTGACGGGGACAGACATTTGTGTGAAGAACATAGATGTTTGTATTTCCGGGTCTGGGTATTAATTAAATTTATTCTGGTCTGTATAAGTATTTCCATGTATTAGTATCGTTGACTAACAACTATAACACTAGCATATAATTTGCTTACTTTGAAGTTAAATCAATTTGTGTACATATTCAAAAGATATAATTATATTATTATTATAAAAAAGTACCTTCATGCCCATTATCCCTAAAGAGTAGGCAGAGGTGTGTCCAGATTAGCTGGGCGACAGACAGACCGAGAAACAAACATTCTAAAAAAAATTTTTTGTTATATGTACCTTGTAAACATACATAATATGCATTTAGTAAAAAGCAGTTATTTTAAAATTACACACAGGTACTCCAATTTTATTTATTTGTAAAGATGACGAATATAACACTAAATTACCAAAACTACCAAGTATTCAAACGCTAAGCAATGCCAGAAACAATTTGCAATGTCCACAATGTTTATTGCACTATAAAATGTCCTACAGTTCCGACATATCCCTTTTGTTAACTCCAAGCATTCAGACTACATCCAGGCTAGGCTTAATCTGAATTGTTCGCTCTATCCGAATAGTTTTACGGCAAATCTTTATAGCCCTGTTTAATTTCCTTAAAGTATTCACAAAGCGAAATTAATTTATTACTGCGGAACCAGACAGAGCTAGATTTTCGTTTTACTTAGTGTAATACTATGTAGTTATTGAGACTCGGTGACTTCTGTTTGGGTCCGGATTAAAGCCCCGTCATGTTCTAATGAGTCTTTCTAACTCAATTACATTTTCTGTTTTTTTTTACGGTGAAAGGAGACATCGTTAAAAGTTCGGGAATTTTGCCCGATTAGGTAGGTGACTTTCCACCTGTCACATCATGGGATCTAATATCGTCAGCTAATCGTGGGTGCATATGTGGTAATATTTTTAACACTATGTACCGGTCGGGTGATAAATAATATTTCAATTATAAGTGATAAGTGAAACATTACAAGTGTATCTCGTTTTAATATTAAATTAAAATAGCCATAGTTTTTTTATAACTTCGTAAATTACGTCTCAAGTGAAAGTGTTTCAATTGACCCCGATCTACCCCTACTTGGTGCTATAAATATTCAATTTTCATATTACAATCTTCTCACTACAGTACTCGTAATATTCTGTAGAATATCCATAGAATGTTTTTTTAATAACTTTATAACGTTTAAAGTGAAAGTGTTTTATTTGACCCCGATCTCCTTTATTAGGACGCTAAATTCATCTTAATAAAGCTCAATATTATATTATAGAATATTCATAGTCACACTTTTTGATAATTTCATAAAACACTTTCACAGTGAAATTGTCCCCCCCGATCTACCCTAACTAGGATGCTATATTCATAGTCTTACTATAAAGTTCTGTAATATTATATAGAGTATTCATAATTACATTTGTCTATAATTTCATAAAACACATTCAATATACCCAATCGGGGTAGATTGGGGTATATTGAATGGGGTACTATGATGCTATATTCATAACATCTTACTATAAAGTTCTGTAATATGAAAAGATATGGATCAACCTTTTGTGATCAACTCGTTCAGCTAGGTGACATTATGATAGATCAAAGGAATAAAAGGTGATGAGAAAGAAATATTTCCGATGAAGCGGCGACGTGTTCAGCGATGCAACCGTAACTTTCAAACGACTTTCATATTATCTGCAAAGTACGTACGTTTTCATCTTCGGCGTTTGGTGGAACTCCATCATAACATATGAGAATGTGCTAGGTTTGGAAACGGTGGTAGTTTATGGTAGATAGTTTTATTTTCAAATAATGATTAGTAATCATTTTGAAAAATTTGTTTAAATATTTGTTCACAACATGGTAAAATATATTGGAATAATTAAATATTTTTGTAACAACTTATTAATACACATTATCCGGAAATAAATAATTAAAAAGGACAAGTGTAATGTTTTGCAGTTTCGCCAATGCTACTTAGGAAAACAGTTGGTAGTATTCAATCGAGTAAAGTACCAACATGGAAAAATTGAAAATATTTTGCCATCATCTTTGAAGAAGATCATGGTTTGTATTACTATAAACTGTAAGCATAGATATCATAAAATACACACGTTCTGATGAACAACTTTAAAATAAAATAATTTAAAAATAGAATGGGACTTTTTGTTTTAAAATTTATTTTTAACGGCATTAAAACCAGCCAGTTACACAACGAAATAAAATTTCAGTGTACAATGAAAACAAAAGATTTTTTTCCCTTTTGCAAAAAACCTCTCTTTTAATTAACACGTTTCGAAAAAAATAATAGGAATTGATTAAAAAAATTTTTTGAAAAATTTGAAAAGACATTTCTTAAAATCAGTTTATATAGCAGGCGTTAACTTGGGCAGTAACGCTTTTAGTAGGCAGTAGTATCGAGTGCCACATGTCACAATTTGTATATAAAAAAGTACCTTCACGCTTATTATCCCCGAAGAGGTAAGCAGAGGTATGCTAGTATATCTACGACTCGTAAGTCCAGTAGATGTACAAGAAC
>DVZL01004525.1:0-12817 GCA_018236625.1 Lasaia peninsularis | reverse complement strand
ATGTTTTTCAGATTTTTCTGAGTAAACATTACATTGCCCGGGATTGGAATGTGCCCGAAGTGGCGATAGACTTGCCATCTATGACATCAGGGTCTAGGACCCTTGGCTAATCGTGGGTGTGTTCTATTATATCTCCTGGAGTTACGAGTCGTGGATATACTAGCACATCTCTGCCTATCCTTTCGGGGATAATAGGCGTGAAGGTATTGCTTTTTTTAAATAATTTCAGTTCTATATTTGAATTACCCGTATCTATATCTATACATATAATAGAAAGACGGGTTTGTTACAACACTTATAACTGGAGATCTTCTGGACCAATTTTCATTGTTTTTGATTTGTCTCCGCCCCGAATAGTAGAACGATAAAAACTTGATAAATACATTCTTATGAAAAACGAGTCATTTTTATTACATGTTCATTTCTTTAGTACATGTAAAACATTAACTGTTTTCCATCCTGTTAAATACTGTAATGATTGACATTTATGCATTGTCTGTATTTTTTTTAATTAAATAAAAAGGTTTAAAAGTGCATTAGGCAGATACATAAATGTTTCTCAAATACTTATGAGTCCGTACAGAATTGATGACAAATTTATTTTGTGTAAATTAAAAATTCTATTTACGAAAACAAATTTGTAAGATTAATACTATAGGTTAACGAAAAATCATTTTTGTATTTTTTTTCATGTTTATTTTCTTTCTGTGTGTATCAATCATAATAAAATACTTTTAATCTATATTAATAATTATTTTGTATCAATGTATTATGTTCATCAAAGCCTAAATTAGTTCAGCTAAAATAACACGACATGCATTAACTGTTTGGAGGTACTAAGTTCGCCAGCTCGGTGAAGGTCGTTTTATAGCGGGATCCTATACTACAAGACCCCTTGGTCTAAAGTTTTTGCTTCACGTATTAATAATATATTTATAACAATATATCATTATAGTGATAATTATTCATTAAAATAATAGATCTTTACGTAATCATTAAAGTTGCGTAAGAAAAACGTGGGATAATTTTTTACGGATTTCTGGTTATGATTTCGTACAAATATAATTAAAACATGTCTAAAATTATTGGTAACCATAATATCGAAATCAAACAACAGTGTTTTAGACAATGGTAATGATTAAAACAATTATTTTAAAAAAATGTTGAATTTCCTGAATGAATAATAATATTGTAATTTTATAACATTAGGCTTATAAAATTTGGCTGATTTTAAACCAACGTACCTACTAATGATTATAACATTAAAAACGAATCTCGATGGCCTAGTGGTACGCGCTTCACAATTACATTTCGGTAGTCCTGGTTCGAATCCCGCCATGTACTAATGAGTTTTAAAACTTAAGTTCATTTTCTGAGTGCTCTTACGGTGAAACATAATATCGAGTGGAAACCCAGGATTTGTGCCCGGTATGGTGACGAACTTGCCACCTTGAACTTAGGGGCCGAGGGGCTAGCGTACACGCCTTGCCTCACCAACCAACCGCGAGGCTCGGGTTCGATTCCCGATTGGGACAGACATTTGTTTGATGAACATAGTTGTCTGTATTTCCGGGTTTGTGTGTTTATTAAATTTATTCTTGTATGTATTTAAGTATTTCTATGTATTAGTGTATTTGTCTAACACCCACAGCACAAGCATTAAATTTGCTTACTTTGGAGTTAGATCAATTTGTATTTCTGGCACCGAAAATCGGCGGCGTATCGTGGGTATACATTATACCCATAGATTATATTATAAGTAAGTATAACTTTTTTCCAATGAATTAAGAACAAGGAAGATGGAAAAATTGGTGTATATCAAATTAGTCAAGACCTTATATTACATGGTTTTTAATCTACATATTCTGAGGATAAGGTCTTTAGAAATATCGCGTACGTGCTTAGTCTCTTTTTTACAAGCTTAAAGAAGTTAGAGAAGTTTAAAGAAGTTAGTTTAGTTAGGGCGCAACAGAATCAGCACCACTGTTTTATACAGCGTTTTGCGGTAAAGTTACCATTTTAACCTACAAATTAATTTCAAATACTTAAAGTAATGATTCATTTATGTATTGCCTATATATTTTCTTTTGAATCAATTAAAAAGGTTGAAACGTGTATTAAACAGACACATGACAGATATATAATATGTATAGCTTTTAATCAACATTTTCTGAGATTTAAAAGTGTTTAGAAATATCGCGTACGTGTTTAGTCTCTTTTTTACAAGAAGTTAGTTTATTCAGTTAGGGCGTAACAGAATAAGCACCACTGTTTTATACAGCGTTTAGCGTTAAAGTTACCATTTTAACCTACAATTTAATGGTTATTGCAGCAGTCACGATATAAATGCGGCGCCTTGAAGGGGGGCAAGTTTTCTACCTTTTTATGTCTCCATATTTCATAGATCAAAATAGACCAAGTTAGCATCTATAGGTGAAAACTTTAAACCTAAAAATATTATTATGCAGTTATACGTATTCGCCTCAAGGTTTTACCATCTTCATCTTGGATTGGTCAAAATTCAAATATTTTTTCAATTGCACCCCGTTGGTTGGTGGTTAAAAAACATACGAATTAATAAATTAAAATTACCTTAAAAATATCCGTCAAGTGCGAGTCGTCAAGTGCTCGTAGGGTTCCATACTATTTATTATCTATAAAATCTGCGAAAAAATAAATTTATCTTAAAGAAACACCGTTTAAATATTTATTTTATTGTTTTTTTTTTAATAGTGGCAACAGAGATATATCATCTGTAAAAATTTAAACAGTCTAGCTATATTTTATACATTTCTAAAATAAAATAAAAAAAATGTAGCCTAAACCGTTCCTTATTACAACAGCTGTCGCCTGTGAAAATCCTATCAAAATCGTTCCAATCGTTTCAGATGTAAGAGGGACAGACAGACGGGCAGACAAACAGGTATATGTACCTTTTAAACATATATATGCATTTGGTAAATAGCTGTTATTTTAATATTACATACAGACATTCTAATTTTATTTATTTGTATAGATTGTGTAAAAATATATCCACTTTCCGATGTAGACGGTTAAAAAGCTTATGTGTAATTCTCATGGATAAGCTACGATACTGTAAACTTACGTTTAAATCCGTCCGATAGTTTTATGGTGAAAGAGAAACAAACATACATACCTGCATCCATACTTACAAATATTCGCGTTTAAAATAATAGTAGGATAATTATCGTAAAACTCTTATGCATTTTTATACCCTTGTTGTATTATTATTACAATAGGAACATGGATATCCATTATTGTCAGAAATAACCCGATATTATAAAAGGCTTTTCTAACAATAGGATAAGGTTTATCATAAACTCATTTAAGATTCCTTTAAGATGTATTTTGAGATCATCAGAAAATTTAATGAAAATACGAGAACATACAAAAGGCTATAGTCTCGTATATATATAATATACATAGCTTTGTGTCAGGAACATCAATACATCATTTGCTTTTGTTAAAACTATTTTATCTTTTATTTTAATATTTAATTAAAAGTTTCTTTAATTGAAAAGTAGAAAGATTTACATAATTTTGAGCATTTTAATTTTTTATCAACTTCTTGTTGTTTCCCGCAATTTTGCATATGTAAAATATAATAACATCTAAAAATATCAGTTAATAATTGGTTAGTATTTTTAGCCAAAGTATAACCTACTTTATGCTAAAATAAATTATAAGTAGTGCAGCAGTTCTAATCTGAAAACGTATTTATATAAAAATAAATGTTTGTCTGTATGTATATATGTAATCGATGAACTCAAAAACTTCAACGGGGACAGGCATCTGTGTGTTGTGTGCATTTCCGGGTCTGTGTGTTTTTTAAATTTATTCTTGTATCTATTTAATTGTGTGTATTAATATCGTTATCTAAAACCCATAAAACAAGCATTTAATTTGCTTACTTTGGGGTTAGATCAATTTGTGTAATTTGTCCAGTAATATTTATTTATTTAACTCACATTACTAAGAATATTATAGACTAACTGTGCTCCCAACTTCGTCCGCGTTTTTATTTAATTCATTAATTTTTACATTTCTAAAAAAAATCTAAAATAAAAGTAGCCTAAGCCGTCGCTTGTTACATTAGCTGTCTACTAGTGAAAGTCCTGTCAGAATCGGTCTAGCTGTTTCAGAGATTAACGGGTACAAGCAGACAGACAGACAAAAATTCTATTAGATTACAATAATAACTTTCGAAGTTTTGGCGGGATCGAGAGAGATTTTTGAATTTTCGTGTATATGTTGAGTAAAATTAGTCAATTTTGGTAGCATTTTGTGTATTTTTTTCTGTTAAAGTGCACAAGTGAAGTATTCATGAAGAAATTAGTGTATTTTCTCGATGCCGCTCAATCTCACTCGATGTCAGGTAAGAATGCCATCGCTTTACCTAAGATTCTGACATGACTTTATAACGACTCATGACTATTTTAAACTTGTTGCAAATTAATTATACTTGACTAATGGCAGATGCTTACGCTCATGCCAACAATAAAATAATTTTAAAAAAAGTTGTTATTTTAATGCAGTAAACGGATATATAGTATGGAGATTGGTAACAAAGGCAGAGGAAAATGAATAATAGAAAAAGGTAAATTAAATAATTCGGAAAAGAAAAAAATAGTTTTTTTTACTCTTTTTTTTTTCTTGACTCACTAAGAGGTAACCAAAAAAATATATAGCAATTATTTTTTTCTTTTTAATTTAATAATTATTATAATTAGCAAAAATATATGATAGGTATAATATGTTGTATTGTATTACTAAGTATATAAAAATATTTTTAACCACATTATGAAAATTATTTATTTTTAAGAAAATAAACGGTTTATTTTAGCATTTCAGCTCGACTTATTTTACAATTCGGTACGACCTATTTTTATTGAACCATTTTAATCTTAAATTACTATTGAAGTATAATATTAATTTTCACCAACTTTATAATTTCAGTCACAAATTAAAATTTCGTGGATTATTTTTTCGAAATATTTTTTTTCTTATTTGAAAGTTTATGGACCCAGTAACCCAGGATCATGTTTTTTGAAAAGTTTTTCTGAAATCACGCTTTCTACAAAAATTGTGCTTTCAGATATATACAATTTTTTGTATATATGAAAACTTACCCTAATCCAAGTGGAAACAGCCATCATATATATATATATTTTAAACACTCATTTGCAAAAAAATATGTAACACAATTGAGTTCTTTTTAGTTTAATTACAAAATCACTAAAAATTTTCCCGCCATAGCGAAAAGTTTTCCGCACTGGCGACAGCGAGATCGCACACGAGCTACGTCCGGAGGCGCTAGTTTTAGACTGACGAGCAGCTGTAGTAAAAACTAAAATGAATGGTATTTATTTAGCGTAGTGTAAAACACATCAGTGGCTGTTACCAATGTGTAATTTTATTTGCAAAAACCTTACTAGCTAAGCCCGCAACTTCGTCTGCGTTTAATAAAAGTGGCCTAAGCCGTTCATTTTTTTATGGATTAAGGAAGAGAACAATCACGCGGCTCTCCTGATGGTAAGAGACAACCGTGGCCTATAGACACCATAGATGTCGTAGATGCGTCACTGTCCTGTGACCGGCTACCTATCCTCCGGACCGGAACATGACATTATCATTATGGCAGTAGGAACAGGTAAGGCGATGGGTTCCTACCCGGATCTACTACCAGTGGCCATGTTGGCAATGACCTTGATAAACTATGCCCGCCTATTACGAGCTGCCTGGTAGAAAGTCAGATGGTCTATTCTACAAAGAGGACCCGGACCAATATTATATTTTATATTAGCTGTCTGCCAGTTAAAGTCCCGTCTAAATCAGACAGACAAACAAAAATACTAAAAAATGTTGTTTTGGTATATGTACCTTGTAATATACCTACATATTATGCACTTAGTAGAAAGCGGTTATTTTAATTACATACAGACACTCCAATTTTATTTATTTGTATAGATAATCGCCTCTGTGGAGCGCAGTTGGTGTCCGACTACCGGTGACCGACGAGATCGTGAGTGCGATTCCCGGGTAGGGTTACTTTTCTTATGAGTTTTTCAGTCTGTCTGAAATATATTGAGTAGCCTAAGTTTGGATTTGTGTACGATATAGCGACGGACTTGCAACCTGTCGCATCATGGAAACTAATATCGGCGGCCAATCGAGTGTGCATTTGAACCCATCAGGGAAATGGGCGTGGCAATATTTATGTTTAAGATGTCAAAATATCACTGCAAAGTTTAAAGATACAAACTGTTTTTATCAACATCGTAGGAAAACATGAACTTATTCTGTCCTTTTATAATGAACAAGTTTACCTTGGTAGTCCTTTACTTTGGTGCCATTCATACAGATATGTTACATATCCATGTGCGTATAAATAGCGCGCTGCATAATATTTTTGAGCCAGTGACACACTTCTTTGCAAAGAATTTTAATTACCTACTTGTAAATAGTTACTGGGTTATTACCACCATGACCACTGGCGGTAGAGTGCTGTGCAGCAACTCGCCCGGGTAGGGATTCACCGCCTTACCTATCCCTGTCGCCATAGTGACATTATCATGTTCCGGTCCGGTGGGTAGAGGAGCCAGTAGACTTGCACACAAGGTTTAACAACACGACCACAGGGCAGCGGTGCATCTAAAACATCTATGGTGTCTATAGGCCACGGTTATCTCTTACTAACAGGAGACCCGTGCGCCTGTTCGCTGTCTAATACTATAAAAAAGACACCGCCCTCGAACACTTGCAACACCAGAAGTTCTGGTGTTACTAGTGTTCGTGGGCTTGCCACCTGTCGCATCATGGAAACTAATATCGTCGGCTAATCGAGTGTGCATTTGAACCTCTGCCTTCAGAGAAATAGGCGTGACAATATTTTTGTTTAAAATATCAAAATATCATAATGACATTGTCGTGTTCCGGTCCGGAGGGTACGGTAGCCAATAGAACACCAGAAGTACACCTTTAAGCCAGTAGAACACCTTTAAGGAATAAGTATGCTCTTTTCTTGAAGGTTCCTAAGTCGTAACTGTTTGGAAATACCGCTGCTGGTAATTCGTTCCACAGAGGCGTTGTACGGGGCAAAAAATGCCTTAGGAAACACACGGTTGAGGAGCGCCACGCATCAAGGTGGTAGGCGTGGAATTTTACTATCCTAATGTGTGTTTTCATAGGCAACAATAATGCATATAATTTTATTTTATAACGTTATAATATAAAGTCCGGTGAAGTTGTAAGAGCCACTCGGTTAGCAACAAGTTAGTCAGTATAAAAAAAAACGTTATAATATATTTTGGTGCCTTTTCATTGACGTAACTTAAGTTCTTTACTTTTGTATAATTGAGAAATTAAATGCATATTTGTAAAAAAACCCGGGACTTGTTTATCAAGTTTATCAATCGCACCAGACAAACTTTGCCTGAAGAGATCATTGCAGAGATGGCGACAATCTAGCACCGTTCGATAACGTCAGTTGACATAGAAATGACGTTTTCAGAATTTAAATCTAATAGTTACAAAAGAGCAATTCTTGTAGTCATTAATTTATTCCGGCTATCTGAGAAACGGCTCTGATTTCACTGAAATTCGGTGCCTAAGGGTTTTGGCCTTTGGGGAGTAGGTAAAGGATAATTGATCAAGGTCTTATGAGTTTTTTCTAACGAAAACTACAATTTTTATCCAAGGCAAAATCGATTTTCGGTAAGGAGATTTTTGATCATTTTGTAGATTTTTTTAGTTTTTCTTTATTATTTCGTCAAAAACTCCAAAACAGAAAAGAACTACGGGGCTTATTAGCCCAGGTTCTTAATATTAAAATGACACAAATTTGCTGTACAAAATCTGGAAAAATATGTTATTGTTTATTGTAACAAAAATGGTGATTTTTAGTTTATTATATTTACAGATATAAGTAAAATTGGGGTCAGAAAATAACCGCTTTCCCTATGTATATCATTATATAGGTAGGTACATATTATTCCAAAATAATATTTTTTTGAATTTTTGTCTGCCTGTTTGTCTGTCTGTTTATACCCACTAATCTCTGAAACGCTTAGACCTATTTCAACGGTACTTTCATTGTCAGACAGCTGACGTTATAAGTTAAATTCAAACACACACTAGCTAGTCTTTTAATAAACTATATATAACTATATATAATAACTCAATTAATGTGTAATATTTTATAACTTATAATATAATCATTGTTTAATATATCAATCTTATTTAAAAATAAACTTAAATTCTAATAATAAAATTGTAATTTCGGTCGTGCATATTTCACCCTTTTTTGGTGCATATTTGGATGAATATTTTGATAATTTGATAATGTGTATAATCCAATGTCTATTTATAAGTAATTTAATGATTGCTAAGAGATCCTCGGTGGCTAACCTCTAAACGTATACCTAAATAAAATAGGAGTGTCTGTAAATAATATTAAAATAACCGCTTTTACAAAATGCATGCATGTTTACAAGGTATATTTAGTCAAATAGTAGGATTTTTGTTCGTCTGTCTGTACGTGTGTACGGTCTGCTAATCTCTGAAACAGCAGAACCAATTTTGACGGGACTTTCACTGGCAAACAGCTGATGAAATATTAAGTAGCTTAGGCTACTTATATTTTAAAAAATTATTAAATATGTACTACACGACTTTATATACATATGCATATGTGTTATTTATATACATATGCATTTTATAAAAAGCGGTTATTTTAATATTACATATGGACACTCTAATTTTATTTATTTGCAAATATATATAAAATAATAAAATCTCAGCAAGATAAACAAAATAAAGTCTTTGGAGTTTATCTGAAAAACATAACGTTGTACGAGATTAGGTTTGCTATCTGTCATATCATGGGATAAAGTCGTCGGCTAATCGTGGGTGCACAAGTAAGTACCTCTGACTGCCCTTTCGGGGATAAGGGTTTGACGATATTTATTCGTTACATCCGCTAATTTTATCAGTATAATTTGACAAAAAAAGTAGTACCTATATCGCACGCTTAAAATTAGAGTGACTTAACTCAAAATTTTTGTAGGTATTATTTGATTTCACTATAAATATAGACTTACATTATAATTGTGTACCGTTACACCACAGATATTGACGAAATATTGGTAATATATATTCTACATCATCAATTTCACGTCACCTCCAAACATTTTCCACATCGTTAATATTTCCGTGTGGGTGCGTCGTTCCTATGACTGTTTCAGTCATGGTCACGGACCTTGAGCTTCCAATCCGAAATCCGAAAATTTGGTAGATTTTCATTTCATATTCCTACATTTTATACATAGAACAAAAGTTTATGTTTGCTCCATGTAAACATTGCAGTAAATATCTTCTAGATTATTACGTTACTAGCTTTACCAGCGACTTAATCACAATTTTAGTTGTTAATAATAGTATGTTGTAAACCTGGGGCAATTAAATAAGAAGTTTCAGAAGACATGCAATTGTCTCCAAGAAGTGTGCGTTGCCTGAGCGGAAAAAGGTCGAATTTCATAACTTGAGCTATACCTACCGATAATTTATGTATGATATCGTGTAATTGTGTATGGTAAATAAAAATTTGTGAATCTAGCCATTAGGGAGTAATTCATCAAAAACTGTTTGTACAGTTAATAGTTACACAAATTATCTGTATAACTCAAATTATGAAAATCGACCTTTTTCCGCTGGGGCAACGCACACCGAAAATTACGTGGGTTGCTATTTATAATACTTACCTGGAACTGGCCACTTACATAGCACTATTTAAAAATTATGGGATTATCTACAAACAGGCCCTGGCCTGTCCCCAGGGAGCCCGAACTTCGACCAGCGGGGCTATTGTGTATCTTTTTGACAGTTAAAAACTTCGAACTCCAAGCCCAAGTTTTCATATTATATTCACTGTCAAATGGCATGTTTTGTATTGTCTAACTCCAGTCAACAACTACTTTGACGTCACGAGAATAATAAGCACCGGAAGCCTCAAATTGCCACTTTCAAGATACTTTGACAGATAAATTTTTATAAAATAAAGTCAATAACGTTTAAATGTTTACAATTTCAACAAAATTTAATTACTTAAAAAACTAAATGCTAATAGTTAGTAACATAATAAACATGATTTATAGAATCTTTTGAAATTGGTTTATCTAAAAGCACCGGAAATAGATGTCTACTGCTGATAACTAATTGAGATACGCAATACCGATTTTGAGACATTTTGGTTCGTCATCCAATTGTAGTTCGTGGTTATATTCAGTTCGTCACAGAGTTACACAATAGCTACTTTTATAGTTGCCTTATGGTACGTTGATACATCAAAATCAACTTTTGCCATTTATATAAATTGTTTAGGAGTTACTGCCCAAGTAGTACGTTTATACACTAAGCTTTTATTATTTTAGAAAGTTTTTAGAATTTGTGGGTATATTCGTTGTATCCAGGTGGGTATATTCATTTTTTTTTACTTTTGATTTGTCTTTATTGAACTCTTTTCGAAATATTTGTAGTAAAATAATTCGAAATGATAATTTACCTAGTATTTTAATTTTAATCAAATACAAGTTGATACCTACGGTTTCTACACCAATAATTTTAGTAAGTACCAGTTTTTTATAAGATACAACCATCACCTACAGACTCCATAGAAGTTACTGGTGCATCGGTATCTTACGACCAAGATTTTATATTACGTGAGGAAATATATCGAATAACCTGACCTCCAGTATGAATCACGACAATAACAAGCGCCAATGGCCAATCCTGGGGATTTTAAAGTGTGTATCATATAAAAATAATAGCTTATATCATTAACTTTTTATTTATTCATCTAGATTTAGTCTAAGCTGCGTCTTTACCTGATTTTTTTCAGATTTATTTCATGTTTGACTATAATACTGACTACCTTTTTGATCACGAGGAGAAAGCCATTGAACAATTACGAAGCTTGGATTTGATTCCCGGCGGGAGCAGGCATTTGTGTGATAAACATATCTATATGTATAATACTTACACATGCTCATCATTTGCTTACTTTGAGACTAGATAAATTAATATAATTTGTCAAGAGATTTATTAATATTCAATACTTGGATGAATGTTTGATGAAAATAGACTCCATGGCTATAGAAAAAAAAATTTTGAAAGAAATAATTAAAAAGAAACATAAGTTTAAAAAAATAACCGCCGATAACATAAGATTTAAACTTGAAGGCAGTCACACAAATTTCGTGTAAATAACACATTAAATCATCTTCACGTCAAGCCCCTGGGGGGCCACTTTCTTATATACTTACCTAGCTTTCGTCAAACACGCTTTTTCGGGTATTCTTGACACCACCCTCATATATGAGCAATTTGGTTGTCGAATGTCATCCTTGGTCTCCTCGTCTGTCCCATAACCATCCACATTCGCATAGTATATCTGTTGTGTCAATCTTTCATATTTCACTCCACATGACAGAATCATCGGGGTATGCACTCTCCTTTCTCATTTTTACACGGACATTTCTAATAATAAAAGTTTGCAATGAAATAAATAACCAATACAAAAACTACAGGTTACCGCCATTTTTAAATGGTAAAATATTTACCTGTATGTATTTATTTATATTGTAAGTACAATAAATTATTAAATAATTACACAATGAAGATAAAATTGCTTGAAGTCCGGTCAACTTACTTACATAAAATACTTAAAACGGTTTTTTTTAATCATTTTTTTTGTAATATTCTTTTAGATTTTTCCAATATTTTGTTACATTTTCGTGTTTCGGCTACTTTTAATAAATATTTCTATTTATATTTCAATCGTTGGTTTACAAAGCAAACTAACATCTTTAATGTTAACAGGCAAGGTGCAAATCTTACCATCAAAAAAGCCTTTGCTTATAAAAACCATATTTTAAGTTACTCGCACTTAAAGCTAACGAAAAATAAGAAAATTTTAAGATTTAAAAACGCGGAAGGAAACCTTTTATAAAAAATAATCACTTTTTCCCAAACCCAAGTGTAAATTACCGAAATGTTTCTCCTCAAATAACCCCCTTGCTGCCTATAGGGGTCATTATTACCAATAGACTTATCCCTAATACAAAATCATTTTACATGTTCAATTCCCAAGAGAGTTTCACTTTCAGTCTCCTCGCCGTTTAAAGTTCCCCAAGTATTTAAGGACACGCATTTCCAAACTTTCAACTGGTCTTAATGACCAACTGAGTTTAATACCATTAAAATAAATTACGAGCATAATCCCATTAGCGAGAAACGATTGTTCAATTTGGTAGTTAATTACAAAATGAAAAGGCTCCAAGGGCTAATTGTATATAAAGCTTGGGCAGTAAATAATGTTGATGGGTAGAATAAAAATATGGAAAGATGATGGTTAGATGGTTAGACGGGAAAACTTACTCAATGACCAATACTTAAAATGAGTTGTAAAGAGTAAAATATAAATAAAAATCTGCCACCATGGTCTGTTAAAATAAATCACGTATATTGTATGGGAACCCCTTTAAAAACTATTTTATTCTGCTTTATAGTATTGTTGTTATAGTAGCAACAGAAAATCATAATTAAACAAATTGTAAATTATATTATACTAGCTATTGCCCGCAGCTTCGCTCGCGTGTGAATATCATACCATACAAACAAAATCGAGGCAACATTTTCCGACTTATGATACTTATTGCGTAAACACATACCCTCTTTTTAATGTAGTCGGTTAAAAAGTAGCCTATGTCCTTTCTCAAGGTCTACTCTATCTCTGTACAAA
>DVZL01004524.1:0-12818 GCA_018236625.1 Lasaia peninsularis | reverse complement strand
TGAACATAATACAATGATACAAAATAAATATTAATATATATATTAATATTTATTTTGTATCATTGTATTATGTTCACAAAAGCCTAAATTAGTTCAGCTAAAAGGTAATACGACATTCATTTCAATTGACTGTTAGGCGGTACGAAGTTCGCCCGGTTAGCTAGTTAATAAAATAAATTTACAAAGCGTGTAACAGATAAGAATAAAAATTATTTTGATTTTTTTATATATTAATTCAACTTAATTTCTAAGCGACGTTTCATAATTGGTCAATTTAGAGTGCAATTTTAGATTGAAATAGCTAAATTTTTAACACGAGAAGTGAACAAAGCCATAGGATAGAGTAAATATCAAATATGAATTGAGTTATTGAGTTTGTACTTCTTAAAACTCCTAATTACTGTGGTAAGTTTTCAATTATTAAAAAAAAGAACAACTTCCATACAACACGTACAAATGCAATTAAAAACCATTCATTAGGAAAAAAGTCTGAAACAGGAAAAACACAACTTCAAATACAAGTTTAAACTTAGTATTGCAATTTGTTTCGAAAGGTTTTCCAGTAAATTAATCCTTCGCCGAACACCATCGATTAACTGCGAGGTTTGGGTTCGATTCCCGACGCGGTCAGGCATTTCTGTGTTTCGATCCGGGTGTTTATTAAATATGTTCTGGTTTCTATTTTAGTATTTCTATGTATTGGTATCGTTGACTAACGCCTTTAACAAAACATACTTATTACAATTTATGTTATTTATTATTTTTAAAAACGCTAGTTTATAATTCGCAGCATTTATAATAAATTTTCTAGTAAGTGATAGAGTAAAAGATATTTTTTACATGTAACGGTCGCATATCATGTCGGGTCAAAGTATCTTACGGTCACAAAATCTAAGAATCTATCTAAAAATGTCGTAGGTCAGGTTTCATTCTTAAAGTGAAAGCCCATTAGAAATCCTAAGTACTGGTAAAAATATCACAGTAAAAAAATGTATACGAATAATTAATAAAGGAAGTAATCAATGAACAAGAAATAAAATCAGGTCTGTATCTTACTTAAATACGTATCTACAGTCGCGATGGTACGCTATCTTACTTTTTTTAATGACGCATCGCGAACAAAAGGTTAGAGGTTAATAAACTAGAAGAGGACGTTCGTTGACTTCAAATAATATTCGGACGCGGATTATGATAATCGTGATGTTAACTGAATAAACAATATTTTAAAGTAGTTTTTTGTTAATCTTACTTCGTTTTACGTGTTTTAAGTAAACAACCAAGAATTAAACACGAAAAATATTACACGTAGGAATAAAATATAATTATATTTAAATTGACATAAACTGGATATTGAAATACAGAGTTATAACAAAACAAGAAGCGCCTGAAATATGATAATATATAAAATTCTAAGAAATTAAAAATATATTTTTATTTAAAAATATAATTATTTACAAATTTTTTTGAACATCAATTCTTAACGATAATAATACTGTAATAAAAATATATTTTGGAAACAAAATAATAAGTAATAAATGTACGTTAAATAATAAATGTCAATTCTAATATTACGACAATAAATTGTTTTTAAAAAAGAATCTCATCGCAAACTATTTCAGTGTAAGTAAAAATAATCTATTGTCATTAAACACCATATTTTCTTCTTGAAAAAATAATAATTAATGATATAACGCCAAAGTTTAAAAGAATGTTAAAAAAATAAAACAAACATTTGTATATTATAGAAAACTTTACCTATTTTCGTAAAAATGAGACGTCTCATACTTCGAAGAATGATTGTCGAAAACAGAAAACACAATAAATTAAGTTTATGGTTAATAACCTATGGAAGGACGTTCGTTGACTTGCGAGTGTATTATGAGACGGAAAATTGTGTTAACAAAAAAACATATTTTGGTAATTATGTTTTTGTACATTTTTAATTCTGCTTTAATTTAAAGGAAAAGGTTGATATAAAATATTATACAACTTTATTACAAAAATAAATCTACATTCCAGAAGTTCCAGAACAAAATAATTGAAACAACTAGCTAAATAACATCTAGGCACAGCAACCGGCTCAATCTATAATATTAATTCCAACTGAAACATTACATGAAATAACCGTTTGTAAAACATTTTAAAATTGACATTATGCATTAACAAATGAATTCACACAACACAAACAAGAAAAAAGATTAGGCTGTTTAAAATGGAAACTTACAAATCATGTTTTGAGGCTTGGATTTGAACCTAACATCGACGGTTATTTAGGGGTGCATATGTACCTCTGCCTACCCCTTCGGGTGTGACGATAGTTTTGATATAGTCTACCTACCTGTATTGATAGTAATATGGATAAAACGTTACTTTTACCTATCTTAAATCAAACCGTTCATGAACCTGGCCATTAAAAACGCTGTAACTGTAAAAGCTCACCATCGACTTAATGTCCATTCCACTTTTTGCAACATAAAACACTTTCGAGGACGTTTGCGTCAAGTTTTTTGTAAATGTAATTATATTGGTTAGATTTAGGAGCCATAAACTCGCACTTTAGTTTTTCGGATTAAAACATTTATTACTCGGCAATTAAAAGATAACAGCTTCAAAATAGAATTAGCATCTTTAGCCATTAACAAAGTCGTAATATTCGAGGAACTTTCCGTCGAATCCAATGGTGAATTTCTTTCTCTTTTTGCTATGTTCTGTATCTAAGGATCAAACCTTATGTAGGGGGAGGGGTAGGGGGGGTAGTATCGTTGTCTAACACCCATAACACAAGCATTTATTTGCTTACTTTGGGGTTAGATCAATTTGTGTAATTTGTCCAGTAATATTTATTTATTTATTTATTATTATCGTCGGCTAATCATGAGTGCATAAACACTCACCTCTGTTACTCTTTCGGGGATACGAGCTCAACGATATTTAACTTATTTCAGTATTTATACAATTGACTATTTTATTATTCTATTATTTTGTTGTTTACTTATTAAAGACTAGCTCTCCTCCCGGTTTGCTGAGTGGATTATTTTTAATAACACAGATAACTTTCAAAAGAGCAGGATTTTTTCCGACTCATACTTATTGCGTAAAAGCATATCCTCTTTTTAATGTAGTCGGTTTTAAAAAGTAACCTATGTTCTTTGTCAAGATTAACTCTATCAATGTAACAAATTTCATCAAAATCGGTTCAGTGATTTAGCGTGAAAGCGTAACAGATAGACAGTTACTTTCGCATCTGTAATATTAGTAGGGATAGCATGATTGTCCGAGTCGGTATTGAACCTGAACTTTGAGAACTATAATCACGAAACCAATCGTGGTTTAGTGTAGACGTTATAAATATGTTTTGAATGTTGTAAATATGTAGTATTTTTAATAGATAGTGGCCGGCGTATTTACTATTTGCGTAGTCGTATGTGGCGAGTACATTGACCTTATTATTTGTGTCACCCTGCTGAATACTGTTTGCACGTTTTCAATACAATTTTTAATGTCTACGTGATACTATGTGTCGTCACTCATCACCATGCCATTGGTACCGTGAAACTATTATCCCTAGGTTACATTCCTAACGAATGTCCGAAATATTAAAAATCGTATATTCAAACTAGCTCTGCTCGCGACTTCTTCCGCGTTTTCAATTGTTTTATTTTATACATTTCTAAAACAAAAGTAGTCCAGGCTACTCCATATTACATCAGCTATCTACTAGTGAAAGTCCTGTCAAAATCAGTCCAGCCGTTTCAGAGATTAGTGGGTACGAACAGACAGACAGCCAAAATCTCTAAAATAATTTTGATATACGAGTATATACCTTGTATACGTACATATGCATTTAGTAAAAAGCAGTTATTTTAATTAATATTACATACAGTCACTCCAATTTTATTTATTTCTATAGATAGGGCCAGCGAGAATCATTACTTTGCCGTTATAGTTAAAGATCCGAGCTAATACATTTTATGCCTTTTTGTAATTTGAATTTATGATCAAGAAATTGGTATTATCAATTTTTAGGGCTCCGTATCCAAATCCTAAAGGGTAAAAACGCAACCCATCCTCTAAGACTTTTACTGTCACCAGGCTGTTAGGTAGACAGTCAACATTTTCACATTAATTTGTATTTCGGTAGCTAAGTACGTAACAACAAATACTAAAAACAACATAAAATAAACATATGAAGGGTGCTCCCATACAACAAACGTATTATTTTTACCATTTATATAAATAATGGTACGGACTTCGTGCGCGAGCTAGCGCAATTAGCGCTTCGTATATATTTTTGGAAAAAAATTGTTCGTAATGTAGCAATTTTCCGGTGATAAAGTCAAAAACGTCACCTTCAACACGACCACCAAATACGTTAACGGTGAGTTTTACCTTCTGATTAAGATCTTAAGTTGTAACTTCACGCCTATTATCCCCGAAATGGCAAGTAGTGGCAAAGGTAGTATATCCGCGACTCATAAGTTTAGTAGGTACCCATGATTAGCCGAAGGTACTAGTTGTAGTTGTAGGTCTTAAGTTGTAGTGTTATAATATTGACTATAATGTCTTTATTTTCATCTAGTACCTATAGTTTTGAAATAGGTTTTAATGTTGCAAATTTTTATCTTAATATAATAATATGATATCATTGTCAGTGTACGACCCAATTACGTGAAGTGCTATGAAACGCGATAACCTCACCGGACCTGGATTTTATCTGTACGTCTATCACGCTTCATATATTCGTTCGTTTACAAGTTATGTCTGTATGACTAAGTGTTTTGTAACGTCTACCATTGAGTGGAAAAGGTCAATCTTGTAAAGCTAATATTGTTTAGATTTCAACATCATCACCACCATTTGTATTGAGCAAAGGTATCGCAGTTTCCTATGAATTTATTCCAAAACTTATACCAAACACACCTTTGCCTACCTCTTCGGGGATAATAGGCGTGAAGGTACTCTAATATACATCAGTTGTAAACATTCATAAATAAAAACAAGTGTTATTGGAAGTTCCCGTATTTCTCGACAAAATCCACCCTTGCCACGGATCTGACGCCTGATCCCATGGAAAATCAAACAGACGTAATCCGGATTGCGGTAGAAAAACTTGAATTTCGTCATTTTCCGATATAACGCATAAAGCACACGGATTAAGTCGTCCGTCGGTTTAGTATTGACCGTCCCGGCTGTTGTGCGACGATAAACGTACATTATACCGGGATCGACGGTCCGGTAATCCGTTCCAAAACTTGATCGGGTATTTTTAATACAGCCCGGTTTAATTTCGGTTGCCATTTTTTATTGAATGTAGTTTTATGTGAAATGTGCGACTTGGCTGATATTATTTTATTTTTGTAAGCTTTTATTTATCTGAAACTCCCCCATACATCTGTCTGTCACCAGGCTGCATCTCATAAACCGCGATAGTTAGTTGATTTTTTCATAGATGTATCTTACTTTGCCACTACAACAAAAATTTCTTAAAAACAGAATAAAGTAAATATTCAAGCGGGCTGCCATACAAGAAACTATTGGTTATATTGTATAATATTGAGCCCGTGCTAATTAAATTCTGGATAATTAGTTATCATAGTTAGCTGTGAATTTATCGCCGATCCTCCGCCTTAGCTATTGTCCTATCGTACCGCCATAACACATTATCGAGTTCCGGTCCGGAAGGTACCGGGTAGACTTGCATATATGGTTTAACATCTCGACCACAGGACAGTGACACACCTACAACAGCTATGGTGTCTATAGACCACGGTTGTCTCTTACCATCGGTAGAACCGTGTGATTGTTCGCTTCCATATTCGATAAAAATATTTTTTTTATTATGACATAGCAAAACTGATAAAGTTTTATAAACTTTGTATGTATGTTTTGTGAAACAAAAAAAAAACGCATACCTCCAATGGTCAATGTTGAGCTATTATAATTGTAACGTGTATCTAAAACAAACAAATATTTTCAATAATATGTTTGTTATGCACAAGTAGATATCATATTAATAGAATAGTAAAACAAATGTTATTATCTAAAAGACCTCAATAATGAGTACCGAACAGCGTTCGTGTTTGATGCTAAATGCATTATAATTACTGTTTTTATCCTTGTTACATTTAATATTTGGACTTCAAATACTTCGCTGGTTTACGCTTATGACTTCGTCCGCGCAACTATCATAACCAAAACATTTTTCTTCAATTCAGAAATAAGACTTCATATTTTGATCAAATTTGATAAAATTGAATTAGAAAACAAGAGTTTTGTTCGATCCTTCATATAGCAAAAACCCAATTTTAATTCAATCAGGTAGTTTTCATCCACGGTTGCATGTAACAATGATTTTTTCTAACTTAAGTATATTTTCTGAGTGCTCTTACGGTGAGATATCGATATGGTGACGGGATGTCAATAGTGAGTGTGTGTAAACTTCTGCTTACCTCTTCGGAGATGTGGGCGTGACGATTTTTAGTTTTTCTAAAGATGATCGTATTAACGGTAAACGAATTAAAAGTTACTGGTTTTAGAAGGATGTGAAAGCTTAACTAAGCCAGAGTTACTTAGTTCAATTTCAAATTTGTGCTTCACAAATGACTGTTGAATTCATGGATGTTTAGAAACACTCATGTGCTTTTCTTATGATTTTGTAATATTTAGCAAATATTTTTAGTCCATGTAGTAAAAATAGAAAACACTTAATTTTGTTCCAAATAATACTTAATCCCATGTTATCACTAGACCCAGTCATTTGATAAACGTCCTCTAACCCTTGCAAAGATAAACGTTACAAACGCAATTCACAAATATTAGTTTATATAAAGTCTACATTCGCTTATCAAGACCGCAAATTTATCAACGTCAACTGTTATTGGGGGCGCATTTAGACTGACGTATAGCCGCCGAATATGCCCCGTTTTTTTAGATAAGTGCTCATAATTATGCTCTCATTTTAGAAACGTTGAATGTTTTTGGGAATTTATTTTCATGCAATTCAATGCATTTAAGTTATAACATTTTTGCTTTCATTCTTAACTATAGAATCACGATGCGAGAATTTATTTAGCAGTTGCTAAAAGCTTTTTGACTGGTTCACATTTTAAATAGACGTTTCAGATTTATAACATCATTAGTAATGGAAGTGCGAAAATTAATTTACTATTGCTTTTAAATTATTTTCCAACTCAACTATTTGGAAAATGAAGACAGAATGAAATAAATAAAATTATAGCTTTTCAGAAGTCTAAAAAAAGTTGATTAAATGTTGTTGTTTACGAAAAACTCAAATATGATTCGAATGGCAATATATCAAGAGAGCACTTAAAAATATTGATGTAGACGGCAGAAAACTTTCTGGTGAAAGCGAAATTATACAAAGTTGACTCGATTGCTGTGGCGCTCGGGTGTAATTATATTATTATTATCTTTTAATATTATTCAAACTTTTCAAGTTAGAATTAATCGTAGCATCGAATAACTTTAATTAACTATTAATCGGCCAATTTGGATCATTAGGTACAATAAACGGATATAACACTAAAATTATAAATTCGATAAAATGATAAGAAATAACTAAAATAACAAGAGATAAATCATTAAAATAAAATTTATCAAAAGAATGAATTTTTTTTTTTTATTTATCTGATTCTAATCAAGATAAACAGACATGTTTGAGTTATGTTGTTTCCTGTGATAATCGCCACAAGTGTTAACAGTAAAAATAAACAAAAAGTAAAGTTTATCACACAAATGCCTGTCCCCGTCGGGAATCGAAATCCAGCCTCGCTGTTAGTCGATGGGGCTAGGCGTGTGCGCTAGCCCCTCGACTAACAATGTATAGCTAACACTATATTTAATCTTTTATTAGCTTATTTTCAAAATTTCATTAGTTTGTTGATAATGACAGTATATTAAAATAAATCAAATAAAGCTACTTCCATTGATAAAATGAAAACAATATTAACACCATTTATATTTATGATGAAAATGAACAGACTGAACAAGTTGAAACAAAATTGTTTGTATTTCAATATTCAATCAAGAGAGATCCATATCTGAATCCACGTTCACCGTTCACCATGTCCGTAGACAAACAAATAGCAATATTTTGTCGACACCGATCTCCGAAAGGCCCATTTACGCCAGGTATAGCACCGAGCGAAGTTTTTATGCATGTGTTTTGTATTATTTCTGTGAAATTGGATGCTGCACATCTGGTGCAGGCTGAAGCAACCCTGTCGGCTTTTATTGCGTTGTTATGACTGCAATTCAAATGGGCCTGCTGGCTTTTTTATTTATTATCGCGAGGATACGTTGCGGTGAATTTAATTTCATACTCGGTTTGTATGGTGTAAGTGAATTAAAAGTAAAATCAACTAATACTTTGTGGGTTGTGGTGCGCTGTGGTAACGCCAGGCCATTGCAATCAAAGTGATCAATGCAAGCGCAGCTCTGCGGTTGATTAAAAACAACACAAGTGCTCTGGTTTACTATTTTTATATGCCGATGATGGATTTAGATTTCACCGCTTGCGTGGATTACAGCGGATCATATTGACCTTTATTTCTTAAATCTTTTAAGATTCTTCTGATCATCATCCATGTTTCTTAGGAATCTTTACTCAAAGGATAAGAACGGAACGTTATTACAATATTCCGCTGTCTGTCATCAAGCTGTATATGGTGAACTGTGATAGCAAGACAGTTGAAATTTTCTAAATTAATGTAAAGATACCTACAAAACTGACTCCGACAGCAAAAAAAAAACCAAAAGGAATTGCTTAAACCCAAAATCATTTCAAATAACTAAGTAACTTCAGATTTCTAGATTGTTTCTAATATATAAACAAAACTCTTACAACTTTATGATACGCAGATATGTAATAGCTAAATTTACATAATATCTACCTATTTTATTAAGATAGCTTTGATAGGGTTACGTGGAACTATGAAAACTACTTGAATATGAAACAATAAAACATTTTATGGTTATTATGAAAGTAAATTACTTTTTATGAAGTCAAAATCATAGTTTATACAAGAGGTCGTTAATCTCGACCCAACAAAGTTTTTGCTCCGGAATTAAGATTAACAAAGTAATAAAATCTCTTAGTTTATGCCAAATTAAAGTTTTGTAATCTAAATTGCTAATTTATTACAAGGCTTAGTCATACATTGTAATTACCTTCATGAGCAAAATTTTTCTTTTTTTTCTTGCCTTTTTTGTCCTCATTTTCAACCCAGAAAATTTTGTACCTAATTAATTTATTCTTCTTTTTACATTTTTTTTCATATTTTTTCTATTTTTATAATTCTTATCGGTTTAATTGTGTAACTGTTAAGAGAATACTACCATCATTAACCTAACAACTTCGATGAACTTATAGCAGAAATATCTTAGTTATTGTTTTCACTACGGGAAATTGACAAATAATATATGGTCACGCCCATATTCCTGAAAGCGTAAGCAGAGAGACATATTATATACCTAAGATCAGCCGACCACATTAGGTAGCATGACGTGACAGGTGGCAAGTCCGTCGCCTTATCGGACACAAAATAACAATTTGACAAAAATAAATTATAAAATCTTATTATTTGTCTCAGCACCTTAACACCTATTAATCATTTTCCAGTAATTGTTCAGAGACGAATGGATTATTCGCCACCTTTACTTGATTTATAAGATTAGTTGTTTCTTGTTATCTTCAATTCATGTTTCCTGGAAACGCTTCTTTTGCACCTAAAGCAAAAAATTTTATAATATCTCTGCTGCTTCTGTACAGGTGTTTGTTTTGTTTGATCCAGTATATTATACGCGGATGCGTCATAATTTACTAAGCAAAATGTATTTTCAACTTCCTTAAACGTAAAAGGTTCTCACTGGAGCTGTATTTTTATGTTTGTTTTATAACTTTACAAGTAGGTAATGTAGAATATTATTTTTAAGAATATCTTTTCGTTTGGTTTTCTTCTTGTTGCAAATTTGGTTCTGATGACGTTACTTATGCGTGATCAACACCTGGTTGATAAGTAGTCAATTTCAAATTAAATATAATTTTTTTTTTATGTTAATGGAAGGCAAACAAGCAGACGGATTTCCTGATGGTAAGAAATACACGTCGCCTATAGACACCAAAGTCGGAAATGGCGCGTTGCCAGCCTGAGGCTGGGATGGTAAGCCTCTTGCGGGAGTAAGTTTACCGGCTACCCTACCTAAACCAGAACACGACAATGGCGAGCACTGCCGCTATTGTGGCAGGAATAGGTAAGGCGGTGGTCAATCAATGTCAATGAGTAAAGTTCAGTAAATATAAAATTTACAAAATAGTTTGCAAGTTCAAATTTTGTTGTACCTGATAGTGGTACTTATAATTTTCAGACCGTTTGATAAATATATCGATGCCTGATATTGAACTTGTGCCCGATTTGGCGACGGACTTGGACTTAATATCATCGGCTAATTGTGGTTGCAAATGTACATTTGCATTTCGGGGAATAGGAGTGACAATATTTGTTTATTCATTTTTAACCAAACGTATGGTGATTTTAGAACACATAATTTGATGAAGTGGATTGATAATAACAAAATAACATATAATAGAAAAGACAAGGCTGCTAAATTTATTTCGCCAGATCTTCTCAGTGAGTGGGCCCGTTGCGATCCGGTGGTTTTAGAATTATATAGACGCATCTCAAAAACCTCTAATAGTTCCCGTCACGAGAAGCTATAATTTTTGTAAACAATCTTCTTTTACCAAGTAAATATTTTTACTGCGTGACAATAATGAACTGACCATATTCTATTGAAGTAAAAATATATACGGGTTATATGAAAGTTATTACTTTCCTTTTTTTACCTTTTTAATTTAGTCTAATATTATTTGAAAACTATCTTTTGTGCTTTGTGGCACGGGGACTCGCCGATCTCAGGGAATGCGAAATTTCGGTTCGCTATTGTGAAATAAACGTCTTTCGAGTTTTGAATACGCACGAATATGTTTCATTTCTTTATTAAAATCGCGGATTTTATTGTTATTATTAATTTTGTTATTTTTTCACTATCATTTTGTTACTGTTATTAGTTTTGTTAATTATTGACTTAATTTTATCGTTTTTGTTATTTGTTATTGTGTATTTGTGTATAATGGAACGGATGAATAATAATATCATTCTTATTTCTATTTATATTCGTATTTTCCTACAAATGCTTGCAGCAATTCCTTTACTAATAATTTATTAAATATTAAAAAAGAAATACTTTTTCCTTTAACCCAAATGTTGGGAACTTCTGAACGTTTGTTTACATAATTTACACCTTCTCGTGACAGATAGTATAGTGTATTTTGATAACAATCAAATTATAAAAAAATCGCTATAACTCTAACAAAAAACTTAACTAGATTCACACAAACTAAAAATTGCTGCAAAAATATATATATTCAACAGATTATTGTAAAACCGATAATTATGTCGTGCATTGTATTTATGATTTATATTTTTAATAATTTCTTTCTCCATCGGATAAAGCCATATGCAAATCTGTACCTACAGCTATATTAAAGTCATTACGCATAATAACATATACAGTTATATAGTTAAGTATACTATAGTTAAGGTAAAGAGAAAATATTTTTATGTGATTATAGTAGCAGCATAGTAATGGTTGTGGTAGCAAACATGGGGGGTGGTCATTTTATGAAGCTCTGGTTGTCAATGCACGTCATTACTCATTGCTTTAGAACATTATTATAATTTGAAATATTTGGTTTTGATTTTAATTTTATTAATTTTTATTGATTTTGATATTAAGATTATATTTATTTTTTAATTTTAGATTTATAATAATGATTCAAGAATAACACCTACAATCCTGAAATTAAGAAAATGTTATTATCACAGTTGGCCGTTAGTTTACTAATTGTCTTATTTCATAAATAAATATGTATTTTGTTTATAATCATTCCTAATCTAAACGAAATAAAAATGAGATATTTTAAAATCAAATGTTTTTTTAAATGAAAGTATTGCCGACAAGGCTTCTTAGGTGATTAGCACATTAAAATTAAGCTCATTGGAAAAATCCCAAAGGCAGTGTTTTAATAATTCTAATCCTCAATGATACTACAAATTTGGCACTTAGCCTTTTTTGTTTTGTTACAAAATTAATGGTTATTATGTTGACACATACCAAATACAGATATCAGATGTTGTGAAACTATGATGATATACAGATTTTTTAGTCATCAAAAAAGCAAACGGTTATTTGGTGCTATTTTTTGTATTTTGGTATACTCGTAAGTCACCCATAGTTGCTATCTAACCAGATAACTCCGGTCTAGACCGAATATATACAGCGAATTTTGCCTGGATTTTAACCACAACTGAATTTTTATTGAAATAGCACGGATAAACAATTAATAAATAAGTTACCACATACAGAGCCTACATAAGGTCTAGTTTGCATACAGGGAACTGGGTTCCTTACGATGTTTTCCATCACCGTAAGTGCACTCAGAAAATGGACTTGAGTTAGAATAACTAATCGGTGCATGGCGGAGTTCGAAACTGGACCACCAAAATGAAAGTCCAGAGCTTTAATCTTTAAGCCACCGTTGCCCAGTTTTATATTTTACAATTGTTTTATTAAAAAACTGTAATGGTCTAATAGCCGAACTTAAGCAGATTTTCACCAAGCTGATAATAGAATAAAACTTATTTTATAATAAATTTAGTATATTAGATAATATGTTAAAAATGGGTAGCCAAAAAAATCCTGGATTGGACCTTCCATAGTCTACGTGCATTTTCTTT
>DVZL01004523.1:0-12818 GCA_018236625.1 Lasaia peninsularis | reverse complement strand
GAACCAGTAGTTCCAGAGATTAGCGCGTTCAAACAAACAAACAAACTCTTCCGCTTTATAATATTAGTATAGATATAAATAAATCATCTAGGGAGTTTTAGTCGCGTTTTTTAATATTTATTAATTACTTTTTTTTTCTAAAGCAAGGGATATAATTCTGTATTACAATATAATTTTAATAATATTTATGCACACGAATGAGAAAAGTAAGAACGAAGTTTTGGTTTTCTATACCGTAAAACACTAGACTTTTGCGCCAGTCAGTGGATAAACATTTTAGGTTGGTTGACATAACGACGGATTACATTTGATAGTTCGAACAAAAAACGCGACTGATATGTGCCCTTTTAGAGTCTATCTCTAATACATTACGTTACTAGTCGTGACTGCAAAAATATATAGCAATCGCAATTTTCCTTTTATGATTAGTGATAAAGATAATAACCCTCTAGACAAGAACATGAAATCGAAGTGCGCTTAGTTTAGGACGTTCTTGTCTAGAAGGTTTGTTATGACTTAGATGTTTGCTGAGCATGCGTAATATATTTACTATAGTTCTTCATTTATGTTAAGACCTATAGTTCATATTATGCGTTAATTATTACTCTGTATTGTACTGGCAAGCAGGGTAAGGTAGCCGGTAAATTTGGTAACAACAGCGAGCCACTTGTAACACCTATTGTGTATAAGCCACGATTATCTCTTACCACAAGCAGAGCTGTGTTTTAATATCATAAAAACGGCAGTCTAGCTTAGAAATGAAGAAATAATGAATATATGAGTAATAATATTGTATCCTATTTGAGGCTTTTCATATATATATAAAACCTTATTTGAGGTTTTCATATAAAAAAAAGTTATGCACTGCTGGTAAGTAGAAGCTTTTATTTTCTATTTTTGCATGTGATAGAGTAGTAGGCAGCAGCTATTTTAATTTTTAGTTGGCTTGCACTCCTTAATATATTTCGAGGTTATAAAATACGAATTTAAATATCGACAATGAATTAAAACCCAAAGAAAAATATTTAGTAACACTTAGAAAATTTTTAAAATAATATATTATCAAATAAGAATTTTTGACTAGTCATCATTTATCCAACACCGAGATGGAATGTAGAAAATAACAACCTAAAATTAATTGGAACAATAATTGTAAATATTGTATAATAAATATGTACCTAGATGCATAATTTTAAGATGTAAATTTTACTCCAATATCCTTTTTACCCGTAACTGTCTATATTACTAACAACCTAACATTTGCAACAGATGAAGTGGTAGAAGAAAGAAGTAAATATAAGGCGATTGCTGAGGAAGTTGACCAGACGTTTGCAGACCTATCTGGTTACTAAAGACAATAAGATGCAACAGTTGAAGACGATGAAAATATTGCTTTTGTATAATCTGCTTAGAGCACCTGTACCTAGTAACAGTAACAATATGGATAGCTGGTCCTCTTATCAGTTCTCTAATAACACAGCAGTTTGTAATATTTTCATGAAAGTAGTAGAAATATTTGTATTACAATTACTTTTACGTCATATAATCAGTGTGTAAACGATCACTGGGATCCAACTTGTGTCAATATACCACCAAGTTGACTTCTACACGTTGGGCTGATTTAATTGAGCTAATTTTTGCCTAATAATAGCGTAGGTTATTGACAAATTTTCATTAGAATTTAGTACAGGATAAAAACTAAAGACAAGACACATCAGCGTGTTCTTATATAAATTTATCTGTCTAGTACGAACTTTTAACAACTAATTGAGTCTTGTAGCTCTATTATTTAGTCACCGAGATCTATCACTGGTGATAAATAATTCTCATAAATCGGACTCAAAATTACACAGTTTTTAAATTCAATCTGTCACGACTCACGTGTCAGAAAATAATTACAGGAAATCCTAAACAATAGGAGCTCCATAAATTACGTGAGGTGTTTTTATTGTGAAAGCATAAATAATATATTTAAAAGTTAATTAAATACTTAAGAACTATTTATGTTCTCGCAGTAATCTGTTTTCTTGCGCATAAATGACGAGACCCTTTTTTATTCCAAAACCAGATTATATTAAATTTGATTTAAACCTCTCTCCTTGAATGCCTCATAGAAATGTTGAAGGAATGGGCTAAGGATTAATGGACTACACAGATCTCGACCTAGAACACGCACTATGGTTTCCGTAGTATTTTCATCGAACCTTGATTGTATTAGGGTTCATGTTTTGTACGCACGTGCAAACTTGAATACAACGAAGACCAGCTATCTATAGTATATATTTTTACTAATAATATGGATGAAATAAATTACTTTAGTAAGTGAATGATACTTTCTTGGAATGTTCTGTAAATGATGCGTTGATTAAAATTATTAGAATTCCTATTGGTACAAAAATTGTTATGAAATAACCTGTGCCTTCAAAAGGAAATAAAAAGTAGCAGTTAATTATTACAAGGAAGTCGGGTTATAGTCATTAGTCCAGTGGAATTAAATTTAATCTTTTAAATTATTTTTAAACGAGTATCGGAAGAATTTAAACAATTTTCACGTTGTAGCATTTTTATCTTAAAGGACGGTTTTACATTTTGTATACCTACTCCCATGCTTGTTTCTAGCAATTTTTGGCAATTTTTTGTCAACTTTTTATTGAAACCTAATTTCATTGGACAATACCTTGGCACTGCGAATTTTCAATTAATTAGCCAAAGCTCAAACATGTCTAAAATGTGTTGACTATATAAAATAATAATTTACAATTTTACTAAAAACAGTCTTTAATTACTTTGAGACAAATATGTAATAAAATTTAAAGTTGAATGTAGATACCTAATTGCTTCTTACAACATAAAATTACTCGCTCAAATAAAACCAGAAAAAACAAGAGAGAAATAACATGTCATGAATGTTGACTAAAATCTATTATGTTTTGTATAGAAATGTTGACATTGAAATAAGCCTTTAATTAATGCTAGTATCTACCACCTAAAACACTTTCGACTTTAAATTCAAGTAATATATTATGTAAATAAATAAAATTTATCACATTTTTAACTACGATTGCTCAGTGGTTGATGCCATATCATGCCCACACTGTGATTGCTTGGTCGCTGGGACTGGATGCAATGGATATGACTAATCTATAGATCCGGTCCCAGCGACCACAAGCTTACAAAATCCTAGCCTACTATTTACTGCTGTGAACTGGCAGAAAAGGTCGACCGTAAACTCAAATAAGGAATTATTATAAAAAACGTATGAATTTTAGCATCTTTGTTGGCAGTGGCGGCGCTAAGCGCTAAGAGGCCTCGCCGATCCCAAACAATTCGCGAAAAAAGTTAACGAGATGATTATAACTTATTATTTTCGAATGTGTGCTCGATGGAAGTAAGTAGTCCAACATTCAGTGAGACAACGCCGAAGACATACATGTCACTGACAACTTTAATGCCTACGTGTGTAAAATATGATTACAAATAAAAAAATAGTACTCGTTTGTTCTTACATCATTTTATAACATGACTCACTTAATTTAACGGTTTTTTTACTGTGAAGTAAAAGAGACTTCGAAAACCTAATGTCTTCGACGTCCACCTGTGGTTTAACGCCGCCACTGTTTGTTGGCACGTGATCTAAGCTTTTTGCTCAGAGATCGTGAGAATAATGTTGACCCTGGGAGGAACTCTATGACTTTACACTATTCTACACGATTCTCGATTAATGTATAACATAAACAATTAAATATGTAGGTATGTAATCTATATAGATACATACGGGTACAAGGTATTTTCTTTTTCTTATCGAGTATTGAGGAGCCGAACACTTGATATTCTTTTTCACTTATGTACTTTTTGACTAAAACATGACTAGGTAATCTTACTTCATCATATAAAGTTAATTTCTTTAATTATACTTTGTAAGATTTAAAATAAATTAATGAAATTTAGTACTTAATTGAAATATTATTCTAATTAAGATACACTACAATAAAGGTACCTATTACCTAAAAGAAGGCTAGTTTCAAAAAATTACATGTGCGTATCAGTATTAATAATAGAATGGTAATTGTAAGACAACGTCCCGAGGAATCATTGTATTCAAATTTATTCAAAACTGAACAACTTGTTTTGACAATATAATGTAGCGTTTATAATAACGAAACAATTATCATCTCGGAAATAAATATGTAATTAATCGGTACTTAAATGAATCAATCCTAGAATGACAATGGTTTTAGCAATGAGATGTAACTACAAGATAGGCACGGCACATTGTGCCTGTGCTCCCCAACACTTAGTAAGAAATAAGAATACAAGTATGTGAAATAGAGTGATGATTCGAAATATGAAAAAAAAATCAATTTAAGAATGATACCTTTTGTCATGATCAGTCACGTATAAAATTATATATTATATTAATTTTCCTGTGCCTTGTTTTTACTGCTTAAAATCAAAACGACTTATTCGTTATTTTCGTGAAATTAATTTGTTAATTACAAAGTAATCTGTCTTTTCTAATCTACATTTTGTACATGTGTTCGAATTCTAGAAGCAGATTTATGAGCTAAAAATGCCATCATAATTACATAGGTTAAAACATGAACTAATTACTAGTAGTACATAGGTATATCGTATTCTTCATCTGTGTAAACGTTGAGGCATGGAATATACCTAGCTACTTTTCCTGGCATAGTAAGTATGCAACATCACAAGCTTTCGGACATGGATATGGCGTTAATTAGAGCTATTTATATCTTAATAAATATATACAGTACATACAGGTTCTTTACCTTGGCATTTTAATTCATGAAACAGTATGATTTTAAGGCTTCCAAAAAAAAAACGATAAATCACGACTTTATTAAGAATGCAATAGGTAAGGTCATATCGTCTTTTTGAATTGACTATCATGTCATTGCTGGGAATCGTCACGGTAAGGACCTTGCTTAAAGAACGTAGCAAAATTTGTTAAGTAGGTTTCTACATATTATTATGTAATTAAATCAGCAAATTACTTGTTTTTTATTTATCTACCCCAAAAGGCAAAGAAATAAAAATTTAAAGCATTTATTCTGTAATTAAGTTTGTTTTTCTGTTTTATTTAACCACATTTCAAATGTCAGACTTATAGAGGAGGGCGTTGGCACACACGACACAATTTAACATTGGCGCGTTTGCCATCGATCTCAAAAAATATATAAGTTTTTGTACTCAATAAAATATTTTCAATTTTACGTAATTGCCTAGGAAATTGTATTAGATGTATCCGGATGTACCTACTGTTTTATTGATAAAGAAAACTAAATTAACTTGAATTATGGTCACCGGCCATCTTTGTTTTTAGTGTAAAATGTACGGTTCCTTGCTATTTCATGATTAACTTGCGCTTTATTTTAAAAAGTATTAGGTATCATAACTTTTTTATCGTTCTCAGCACGATTGTCCTCTTTACCTACCCTTATTTTTGTGGCCATTCTTGTTAAAACGGTTACAAATATGAGTCTTCAATCTGCAATGTTGTTCTTTGTAATGACGTATTGTTTAAAGAAGTACCTACATGAATGTCAAGTTTTATATAAGGGTATGAATATGGAAAACGATGAGTGAACATTAATTTATAATTTGTAGTGCGAGCAATTAATTTCAGTATGCAAGAGAAACTTAAATTTATTGTCAGCATTTAAAACAGTCCATTTTTGTACTTTATCGATGTAACTTTGGTTTAAACGACGACTGCTTAATCTAAATTAATACTAAGCTTTTTTATGAAACGTGTCAAAGCTTTGAAGTAATGTTTGATTCGAATGAAATATACGTTTTCTTGATAAAATGTTTTTCAATGCATGCTGCATGCGTCCACATAGAGCTTAAACTTCAACTCAAACTTGGCATATGACAGAAAACAACGCGCCCGTTCATGCGGCCTCTTCAATCGTAATAACCTAAAAGAAAACAAAAATCGGACTCGACGAGATGCTAAAGTTGATAAAAACAACTGTCGTTTATCAAAAATGTATAATATCTTGCAATGCTAAAATAACTTTTCTCAGTGTTTGTCAGGGTCTCCTATGTAGAATAGACCACCTACCTCCCTACCAGGCAGCTCGTATGAGGCAAGCATTGGTTAACTTTCAACATGACCACTGGAGGTAGAGTTCTGTGCAGCAACTCACTTGCGTAGGGATCCACCACCCTAATTACGCTTGGCGCCTTAATGACATTGTTGTGTTCCGGTTCAGAGGGTAGACTTGCACATCTGGCCTAACACCCCGGCCATAGGACGGCGAGGCACTTACAACATCTATGGTGGCTACAGGTCACGGTAATCTCATACCATTGGGCTCGAGGCTCGGGTTCGATCTCGACGGGGGCAGGCATTGGTGTGATGAACAGATATCTGTTTTCCCGGGTCTGGGTGTTTATTCAATTAATTCTGGTATCTATTTAAATATTTTTATGTATTAGTAGGTATAATTGACTAACACCAAAAACACAAGCATATAATTTGCTTACTTTTGAGTTAGATCAATTCGTGTAAGTCGTTCAGGAAGATTTATAAATTTGTATTTATTTTTTTATTTACCTTCTCTTCCAAACTGGAACGCGATAGCTGCGAGCATTGGCGTTATTTTAGCACTAAGTTACATAGTATATTGTTATGGCGTGTAAAAAAATTAATTTGTAGATAAATCGTCGCCTATAGAAATTTGTTACAAAATAAGTAGGTATAATAATGGCACATTGGACTTAACTCTCAGCAATAACTATTTACTCGTAAAATATCATTTATTCATTCATTATTTATGTATTTATATTATTAAATCTTAAAATATCCATGTCTTTAATTACATATAAATACTAATTAAGTAGGGTAGACTGGGTACGGTTGAAACAATTTCGGTTAAAACGTCCATAGTTTTGCTTGTAATAACCCGAGAAAGAAGAAGATATATTAAATAAAAGAGCATGTTTCTGTCTATTAATAGGCAATGTGGGTTTAGTTCGAAATTTGTTATTTTAATAGTAGATTAAATTAAAAAAAATCGATTTGTTGAAACAGTGATTTGGAGCAGTTGAAACACATTTCAATAATACAAAATATAATACCACAACATGTTTTATTAATTCTTTATTTAAATCTGTTTACAACTGATGCATTGGATCCACTTTTCACCAAGTCTGCTCTCTGAGAATGGTGACATACAAATAAGACAGAAATACTCCTCATCTTCTGATGTTACCTCCTCTTATACATTTTTATTGTTATTGTATTTTAAAGTCTTTCTTACGCGTGCTCTCGGCATCTAAAAAACAAGAAAAAATTAATACAATATTTCAACCGTACCCACAATAAATGTTTCAACCGTCCCCAACCCCTACTCTAGGCAAAATTCAGTTATAATTAATAGTAATTGTAACAGCAATGATACCCAAAAACTGATGAGGTACGATGTCATATTCAACGAGCTTCATTTTAAACAGAAACGCACACTCAACACTGTCTCTTAAATAGAAACAACAATAATTGGAAAAATCTCCAAGCAAAAATACTTACTTTTGGTCATCAAAACACAATATGGTCTTCTTAAAACAGCTAAAGTGTGCGGAGCGCGACGCAACACTATAGTTCGTGTTTAGAATGGTCTTCCGCTTCGTTCTCTCCTTGGACCCCTCACCATCCCGTCAACGGTTTGCGAGATATTCGTGCTGTTTCAACCGTACCCAGTCTACCCTACATAGGTATATGTAAAATTGAGATAATTTTTAAAAATATAACAAATTGCTCTGATTCATATTTTTTATACTAGTAAAAGAATAAGGCTTACTGAACGAAAACCAAATAATGATCTCACGCGAACGAAGTAAATGTGATAGGTCACAGCTGACCTATACTTACATAAAATCTTGATTAGATGAACAGATGACATTTTGATTATAGGTTAATTTTTAATTAACTACAATAAAAACTTGGTTATCCGGTCCTCAGTTATACGGACACGCGTTTATCCGCACTATGTGATAGTTCGGGCAACAAATGTCGACGTTATAATATTTATAGGTAGTAGTAGCCATAAATAAGTTCCCGATGTCATGAAATAAAGTATGAATGAATGCAAATAAAGTCACTATTGCAGATGTCTAAGACCGGCCGCAGAGCAGAAGTGGGTACTTAAGGGATAGAAAGCGTAGTCTTCGTTTTTATGTTGATTTCAACCGGTAATAAAGAACAACCGGTATAAATACTAGGGTGATGATTAAACAAAATGTTTTATAAAATTTAAGTCATATTCATTAAATAATATTTATTAATTAAGCCCGTAAGCTGATAAGCGATGACGAATTATTTGACTCAAAACTACTAACTACTTTTATAGGATACATTTCGGTGAGTGTGCACAAGAGTTTTTTTAACTTGATTCCACCGGCGTCTTTTAATCATCTCAATTGTAGGCCAACGGATACGTACGATCCTTAGTAGACATTCCACGAACTAGGATTAAGGAGTTCGCCTCATCTTTCATCATTCGCACCGCTATGGATTGCAATTGTCTACCTAAAGCGGTTTTTCTAGAGAAATACAAATTAGCTACATTTAAACTAAGACGGAATAGGTTTCTCTTGGCTTAGTAGGTATACATTACCATCTTTGATCCCAGTATCACTTTCCATTAGGTGAGATGCGGGTTAGCTACAGTTTTTATCATACCATTGAGCTACTTTCATTCTTTTATTTAGCTTTATTAATATTATTTATGTAGTTCCGATTCATACGAAGGCAAAACAATCTACCGGTATTGGAAGTCAACCAAAATGTAAATATTTTAATTTAAGACGGTTAATAAAGGCTTTTAAGTAAGTATTATTTTCATTTTACGTTTAGATTTCAAAATGAACTTCTACATTATAGGTTAAAAAAGATCAAAATTTGTAAATTTTGATAAATCAGAAGAGTATGAATATGTAGACTCAGGAACGTCCTAGTAACCTGTCCCAATTTTTTTTTCAGAATATCAATAGATAGAGCTCCTACAATTTTTAATGTGTCTCTAGATTAGAAACAAAACAGCGAAAATGATATCCGTCTCATTCAAGTTTACGTGATAGCTATAACAGATGTCCAGCGTGGGAGTGCGCGCGCGTCTGTCACGATTGCGATGGCGGATAGGAATCCTGGATTTTGGCGCCCAAAATAGTCGGGCGGGCGGGCGGAGAGACTGCGAGGGCGGGCAGCGCCGCAGTGCGTGTCGCTCCGCCGTGTGAACAGCCCGCTAGGTGAGTGAGCCTGGATACCCACCGGACCCCACAGGACCCACAGCTGGACATCTTAGTGCTGGGTGTTTGTGAAGTGCAGTGGCGTATCCAAGCTTTGGACGTGTTTAGTGTATATGCTTTGGAATGTGACTTATATGGTGTAGGTTAAGACAAGTGTGTATCGAGTTCACCGTCGATCTGACTCAGATTTCAGCGTTCGCGCGGCCTCGCTGAAAATAGTGCGCCCGCCCATGGCTATTTGCGGCCGCCCGCGCCAGTATTTATTTAGCAATATGAGGAAATTTTGCCTCAATTTTTATTTAGATTTAGTCATGGCCTATATATGTTACGGAATGAGGGCGACTTTACATGACAGGTGCTTCAAATACATACCTCACTAATCTCTCATTTCCTGGAGATATCAGCTTAACGACTAATTGGTAAAGACATCTTATAACTCGTATTCAATCACGATTTTGTATAACTGTGCACAAATAATTTCAAATACCTACTTACATCTTCAAGTTGGTATGAATACAAATGTAATACTAACATTATTAATAATGACAATTGCATTTTGAATTAACATTGAATCAGATTTTTAACCTTATACCTTCCTGTAAACATATTTTTTTCAGTAACATCCTCATTCATTGGCCTGGATATCTATAAGTAGATCAAACTAAATTTTTGATCAGTTACTAGAAATGTGATATTAAATTCTGTTAATATTAATTAGGTTTACGAATGAAGAGGGTTCGTATTGTTATTTTTGAATAATAATTTTAGTAATTGACGATATTTTAATAATGAATAGTAATTATAACCAGTTCATTTTTTAAAATTGCAGTTTATCTTTTACTTTTTGGTAATTAGTAAAAAAATGTAGTCTTATTTATTTTTAAATTTTATTTTTTTTGTGGATAGTCTCTAACATATTTTTTATAAAAATGTATGTTCTTATCTTCAAGTCAAATTCTTTAATCGTAGGGACTGCAATTTGATTGATGATATTCTCGACGAGAATCATCAATCAACTGCAACTTAAATTAAAGAAAAAAAAAGATTTAAGGGTAATTTTTACTCTATTCTTGAATCTCTCTAATGAGGTTATTTGTTCCGATGATGCGATAAGTCATCAGTCATTAGTAACATAAATAAACTACTTGTATTACACATTACGAGAACAGACTATTATGGTGTTGTTTGTTTTGTATGAAATTACTCAACACGCCACTTTAATCATTCTGTATTTATTATCTTTACAAATTATAAAATTGAAAAGATACAATAAATATGCTTAAATAACGTAAATATTTCAAAAAAATAATGGGAAATGCACCCGATTTTTTTATTATTCATTATGTTTATGTATCAATAGATTATTACAATTAAATTAGATAATAATTCAATCTTTAATATAAAAAATAATTATGTCAAGTTTTTTGTCACTTGGTAAAGTTGTTTTGTATACATTTTGTATTAGATAAAAACAGTCACGACAATGCGAATGAAACCGCAGGTCACGTCTGTTATATATTTATAAATTTAATATTTGTAAAAAGTACATCGAAAATATTTCAGATAAAATAAGTTGCTGTCATCATGGTCATGACCTTGAACTTAAAACAATTCTTGTCGGTTTATCTGTTTGTTATCGTATGACGGGAAAATTACTTGATCTATTTTTTATTCATACACTTCCTTAGACGAAATTTGTGACAGCTTAACCTTACTGACTGAGGATATTCAAGTGGATGATTTTGTTTTTTTTAAACGGCATCGTATTAGCAACTTTTATTTTGCAATGCCCATAAGCCGAGGTCTAAATAATTAATCTATATTTTCTGATACGCGAATATACCATCAAACCAGTAAAAAAAATATACCTGATTAAAAAAAGCGCCTCAATATTCTGATCCAATCACAATAATGTCCGGAATATTTTACATGCAGCAACAGCTTCTGCGTGTACTTTACGTTATAAAAATATAAAATCTGAAAAATATATTTAAAGAAATTATAACATGTAAAATCCATCAAGCAGTGGCAGTAGGATTCAATTAAAACTTAAATTATACATAGCTACATTTCAAAATATACATATTCTAAAACAAATTTTCTAAATCATAAATACTTTTTGAACTTACACACTTTCGATGGTTGTTCCTCTTATCCCTGAATTTGAACTTTGGCTACCTATCACCAAATTCTCAGTTTAACAGCAAAACTGAGATCCTTTGACAGGAAAACGTCTGAACTAAGTATTATTTTTATTTTGTAACTCGTAGATTACGCTTTACACATATGATTATCATATCATATGTTTTTAGATTTAACTCTTCTCACTTTATAAGTACAAAAAGACAAATATTAGTAATATAAATGTTAATATTGTTTTATTAAAAATGTGGATATATTAACTTTTATTTACACACTTGTTAAGAGGAATTATAATGTGTTGCCCATCCAAAGTTGCTATTATCCTTACCCTTCAAAGTGGAACATGACTGTAATAAGCACTTTTTTTATGGTGGTAGAAAGAGTCGAGTGGTTACAGGTTTCTACCATCTAGTTAATCTCTTCCATATTCCTAATTCTTAGGTCCTATATCACATATGCTGAGTAAAGACAGATCAAACGAAAGGTTTCGCTGTTCGCTGATGTGTTCTTGATGAGGTTCATCGATCGTTCGTCACGTTCACATGATGATAGTTCGTGAGCGAACATCATGAGAATGTGATTGAACGAAAGGTCATCTCCAGGTGTTTGGTAAATGCTAAAAGTTAGTCGTTCGATTTTTTATAGCGCTACATTTTGATAGCCAATATTTGACAGTTAAAGTATTTATGTAGACGCATACATACATGTAGATAAATATCTTCACGACTGGTTCCTTACGGAGTAGGCAGAGAGTACAGAGTACCACGTCTCGCGATTCTTACGAATCTACTAATAATCTAAATACTACTAATTATTATCAATTTCTAATAAGCACAAAAGACCGGCCGCTCTTGGTGTATATATTTCAAGCATTCGTTCACTTTCCGAAAATAAATAAATGAAAGCGAATGAAGGCCATTCGCTGACTTTTTCTTGTTCTGTACCCAGTATTATACAATACGAATATGTAACAGGGATTTTTTCATTTTACTAATTGAAAAGATCAACAAATATTAAATTAATCTACAATAATTGTTTTCCTACGTTTTGAATTTTTTTAATTAAAATTTTTACCACTTACGATTTGTTAATTTCTTGTATTTTAAAAATGTATTTGCACAATGCATCTATCTCTGTTATTACTTTTTTTTAACTATAGTGGCAATTTCATTGTCCACCGAAGGGCTCGCGTAAGTAAGTAGGTACATGCCTTATGCAAAAATCCCGACTGCATGAATTGTAACAATAGTATGGCGGCCATGACACTCTCTTAAGAATCTTTATCAGTAATCTGTGGAGTCAACACTGGAGTCGAAACAATATATACCCTACTGAAAGTTCCAGATATATCCAAATAAACACGATGATTGAGTGGAAGTTATTGTAAACTATTGTGTATTTGA
>DVZL01004522.1:0-12819 GCA_018236625.1 Lasaia peninsularis | reverse complement strand
ATTGTTTTTTTATTTTTTCAAACACTTTGCGGGTCAATGAAAAAAAAACTAGATGCTGCTGGCGAGTAATTTTTATTTCGTTGGATTGGCACAACATTACAAATTAAAATAAATTCATCGTGAGATGTACATATTGTTTAATTTATTTTTTATTTTGCTTTTTGTGTTAAACTGGAGTTTTTACTAAAAAAATAAAAAAATATATGTCTATTTCATTGACCTAAGAACTGTTTGAGAGGCCAGTGGTAATAGAAAAAGACCTCCCCCATGCGTCATTTCAATTTGGCAAACGATGCACCAAACACCCTGTATATTGTACACCGTTTATTTGAAAAAATTCACATAGTTATAAGTACATTTTTTGTATTACAAATGATTTCTCCTAAAGTTATAAGAACAAGGTTCTTCGCTACTTACAGTAAATACGTTTTCTTACGTCGAAATATTAATTTATTCATTACGACCTAAAATATTACAAAGGTTACATTTTCCAGTATTTCAAGATTCTATTGGATACTTTTAATTATGCAAGCGGAACCGCATGCAACAGCTTGTGTATGATTCAAATAAAAACGTAGTTTATACGCAGACATGAAATTTGACGGTAGTTTTATAAACAGTATGCCTTAATTGAACCGTAACCGTATTTCGGTTTACAGTTGGGTCCGAGTGCTCAAACATATACAAACCGTAAACTCTACGAGAATAGAATGTTGAACAAACACTGGAATTCCTGTGTGTTTCATATTTTCAAACAAGGTAATCTGAACGTAGCGATTTAAATAAGGTCATGATCAGTTTAGTAGCGAAGAGCGGAGCGGAATGTTGTGACATCAGGCTTACCAGAGTAGCCTGACGTCACAATACATTCGCTCTCGCATCCGCTTCACATCCCGCGAGGTGACTCTCGCGAGGTTTCTTTATACCGTTGATCCTTAATCGACATTAGGTGGCGTCCATTAATTATATGAGACAATTTTAACAATTTCTCCCCCCACCTTTTTTTGCTGAAAAGTCATATTTGGCGTAACTCCCTCGTACCTACATTCCCCGTGTTAATCTGGGTCCTTTGTGTAGAATAGACCTTCTGCCTCCCTACTAGGCAGCTCGTAAGAGGTGAACATAGGTTAACAGCACACTACCAGCAAGACCATTGGTGGTAAAGTGCTGTGCAGCAACTCGCCCGGGTAGGGATCCACCACCTTACCTATTCCTGTCGCCATAATAACACGTGTCGTTTTCTAGTTCGAAGGACTGTCACATACGGTCTAACAGCTAAATCACAGATGGTGACCTTTACTGGCAGATAGCTGTTTTATTAAGGAGTAACTTAGGCTACCTCTATTTATGTTAAGAATCATATAAACGCGGACGAAGTCGTGCGCATAGCTAGTAAAATAATAAGGAAATAGCTATGAAACCAAAATTTTAGCTACGAGTAGGTAACGTAACGCCTTACTGTTATATTCATTAGATGAATCAAAGAAAGCTTTTACACGGCAAATAATTCCTTTTACATACTTTAGATAATAATCGTCTTTAGAAATAAAAGTAGAAATTACGCCATTACGCCAATATTGTAAAACAGAATGTCTATCAACGTAATATCTTACAGTCACAGGACTGTTCGACTGAGTTTCAGAGATCACATCTAATTAGTTGCGTTCTCCTGCTTTTCATTGATTCATGATCGAACCAATACTTGTTCATACGTTAATGAATAAACCATCTATATAAAACGATTTATTAAAATGATAAACGCAACCGCCGACGGTTTGAATCGTCTTACCTAATACGAACGGCATAGCGGTGGAATGCGGTGTGTGCGAGTGTATTTCCGAAACAATACAACCTAGTTATTTTTAGGATCAAAGTTAATAGGCTGTTTCTAGGTTTTATGTTTCATATTTCACTTACAATTAGGTGAGACGGCGGTAAAATTCCTGAATATTTTAAAATAATAAAAAAAGTGGCCTAGTGCGAGACAGATCCGTATCATTACGGTAAAAACGCAAAAAAAAACTCTTTTGTCGTATAGGAACCTCCTCTTATTATTAATTTTATTCTATTTTAGTATTTGTTGTCATAGCGGCAAAAGAAATACATCATCAGTGAAATTTTCAACTGTCTTGCTATTCCGGTTCATGTTATTCAGACGGACACAGGAGTCTTTGAGTAATGGGTATTTACGTAAGATACCCTAAGAAAAGCGATGTGTCCTCAGTGAGTCAGGGGGGTTAAAATGAGCACTATCGTCTCGAAACGATCGTGTCGTTTTGCGTGATTTGAAATGTCAAACTCAAAAAACCTGGTACAATTTTTAGAGTTTGACATTTCAAATCGCGCAAAACGAGGCGGTCGCGTCGAGACGATAATGCTCGTTCTAACCGCCCTAGTTGTGCAAAGCCGCGGTCCACTGCTAGTGTGCGTCAAAAATATTCTACTACTATTTCAACTCATCAATCTCCATGATCCACAATATTCCTCTGCGACAAATTTTCCCTTTTTGTCATTAAATTCATAGCGCGCTATTCAAGTGTCTGAGAGGTTTTATTCAACCGTTGACGCAGGGCTCGCACTTGTGAAAAGGGACTGAAATATCGACAACAATTTGAAGTTTTCTATTATATTGGATTTTCTACGAAAGAGTAATGAATATTTATTATGTGTTGATTTTAGCTTATTTGAATATTCTAATTTGAATAGAGCATCTGGTTTACTGTGGAGTAGTTCGTAAGAGGTGAAACGAAATTACATACGTTGATGCCCCATGAAGGGATATACTCTCTCTACCATTAAATCTGCCCTTTTTATTGTCAGTGTAAGATATCGAGAAGAGTTATACCTGCCTTATTTACGGTCCAGTTGGCCTTTTTCATAAGAAAAACCTCTTTCTACCAAGCTTCTTAGGGTTCTGATATTTGCTAAATTTTTGTCCCATTGACTATGCAAGTCTATAATTGCTAAAAGTTAAATCTTAAGTTTTATTTAGTTTTTTTTTTTTTATGGAAAAAGACAACGAAGAAGCACACGGCTGGGCTGTTAAATCCTAAGTGCAAATCTATCGGCTACCCTACCCTTCGACCGGAACACGACAATGTCATTATAGGTAGGGCAAGTAGATCCAGTGGTCTAGTTGAGAGTGACTAAGTTGACCAATGCACGGGAAAATTATGGATATTTTTATCGTCAAACTAAGATCTATTGCTTGTAATTCGTTTTATATTGATAACTTTAATAGTCACATCATGAGATCTGATATCGTTGGCTAATCCTGAGTGCATAAGTGCACCTTTATCTGACCCTTCGGGGACATGGGCGGGATGATATTTTTTTTACTTTATTTTTTATTTGTTTAACATTTATTGTACACCAACAAATAAATGTGTACAAAAGGGGATTTCGTCATTTCTCTTTATCATCATTTTAACTTATTTTCATTCTCAACCTTAATAGTTTAATAGTTTCTTTAATATTTTAGAAGATACAATTTTTTACACTCTCATAAAAACCGGATCTATTTAAAAATGCCTCACGTAAATAATGATCGCCCCCTTATCAATACTATCTATACTAATATTGTAAAAAGGAAACCTTTGTATTTTTGTATGTTTGTATCGAATAGGCTCAAAAACTACTGGACCGATTTCAAAATTTCTTTTACCATTAATTAGAGGGATTCGTTCGAATCCGTATAGGCTATATTTTATTCCGGAAAATAGACAGGATTTTTCGTGGTAGTGAAAATTGTGGAGTAAGTCGACGAACAAACTGCCGTACGTTGACGATTCTAGCGAACGCTGCCTAAATGGTTAGAGATGTATGGTTTACTTCTATAGAAAAGTTGTATAACTCAATAATGCCTACAAAAAAGTCCGGGATAGTATAAACCAAACATTTATATTTTAGCCATTATAACCACTTTTCCGTAGAATAAAAGTAATTAAAGAGGGTATGTTTTTACGCAATAAGTATTGTAAGTCGGATAGAATTACGCGCTTTAATATAAATCACGCGGGCGAAGCCGCGGACGGAATGCTAGTATGATATATAAAAAAACAATAATTTAAAATTTAACTAATTTTAATTATATATTTTGGAACTTATACCTTTATTTTTCAAAATTTAATTTAACATCCGACTTTGATATTAATACAGTTATATCAATTAACCTCGTACGAACGCATCTGTATTCTCCAGTGACCGAGTTAAAATTCAATTTTGTAAGTGGAAAAAATAATTGAGCTCGTAAAAACTACTTTTAAAAGTGAATTTAAAAGTAAATTTGCTTTTTTGGAACACGGGTCTACATTAAAAACAAAACCATTACACACAAGTTATAAAAAAAAGTACTTGGTTTAAAACGCTAAAGGACATTTCACACTGGATTTACTCCATTCAATCTAACATAATAAATTCGATATTTTGTCTTTTATGTAGCAATGATTATAGACAAAAATCTATTACAATAAAAATATAATTATTATTAAGAATTAGTCATTGATAAGTTATTATTTATAATTTTGGCAACCTTTTTTTTGGAAAAATATTTTTTCCAATTCTATATTTTATACCTAAAGTATTATTACATTATTTGTATTTTATTATTTTTCATATATGGTTTTAACACATTAAAATATATGTAAAATTAATTTTACAATTCATGTCAGCTGCCAACAACAAACTTTGAGATACAATCAAAATTAAAAAATTACAAGCGATAATGCAAAAATACAATAAATAATATTGTGTTTCATATGTAAAAGCTTATTAGTAGTCTAAACTTATTTTAGATTTTCTTTAAGACTCTAGATACAATCAAACCAATAGCATTATATGTCTGATTTTTTATATTCATCCATTATAAATTTTACATATACAGAACGAGTCATTTATATAGGACAGTAAGGTTAAGTTTTGAACAATATTTTATTTTAGTAATTATTAGACATACAAATAATTATCCTTAGGTCCTCTTTCACCATGTCTGAGTAAAGTTATAAGTAAGCTAATCGCTCAGTAAACTCATGAATAAATGCAGAAAGCAATTTCACAAAGTCCGAGTAACGTAAAAGGGAACTAATTTACTTGATAGTTTTATCTGTCAAATAGTACTAATCAATGAGTAGTTAATTGATACTTTACTCAGACTTGGTGAAAGAAGCCAAGGTTTAGGCCCAAAAAATTTTTTTGAATATCTTCTTTATGTATTGTAATTTATTATTTGTCAAATAAAACTTAAGTTCTTCTAAAACAATGTGTAACATACTCCCTATAAATATAAGCAATAAAAAGGTTTGCTGCACATGCATCTTGTCTCCACAAAATAAGTTGTTTATTAAATTCAAACTCATACTTAACATTTTGTTTAACTTTTGGATAATAAAAAATATCCTTTAATGAATAAATTGAAATTAAAACAAACTTTTTAGAAAAAGCTTTCATTTTTCGAGTTGCTTTGAACGAGCCATCTCAGTTGATACTTATATTGTAAAAGTGTTTTAAAAATTACACCCGCCATATTGGATTTAGATTGACGTCACGCAACTTACCGTGCTTTGTCATCCAAACTAAACGTGTATACAAAATTTTAGCTCAATCACTTACATACATACATTGCAAGTTAAATGAAAGCTTTTAAAATAATCATAAAAACATACATTGTACAACTTATAACAAAAAATATAAGACGTGGGTACAAATTAAAAATAAAAAAGAAAAACAATTGCCATTGCATTTTATATCATCGAAAACAGTAAACAACAAAATTAAAAGTATATAAATTAAAAATTTACCAATATTTTAAAATTTTAATAATAAATAAATTTAATATTAGGTAATAATGACAAACAGGTCGCCATTCAAGTTGAGCTCTATAATTAGATACATGGTCATATATCGAAGACCAAAGATGACACGAACACAAGAATTTGCAACTTCTTAAGCTTATATAAAAGAGTTTTTGTGACGTCAAGAAAACATACATCGTCGTAATCTAGAAACGGTAGTATAAGAGACTGTATGTGACACGGGCGAAGCGAAGAAGTAACTACACGTATTAAAAACAGAATAATATAAATATGGTGCTCCAATATCACAAACGTGATTTTTGCCATTTATTTCTTATTTGCTGTAATATAACATGTAGTGTACAATAAAATGTTATCTATATATTAATACGTGATGCCAAAACTTTGGACCCCTTTTTACGAAAATTGCGCGGTCGCAAGAACATAAAATTTAGCACACTTAAAGTTTATGTGCAGGAGAAGTGCAGAAAGCTAATATTTTTCAATAATAATGCTTAAAAAGTACATTAAATTAATTAATAAAACATTACCCCACACTACCATGTATTTCACACACACACAAACACAAGTATCTGTTACACACATACATACTCTGTTCAAATTGTTTCGTTTGACATTTAATATTTTTTAAGATTTTCTAAATATAACGGTTAAGGACATTTAGCAAACTATAAAAGAGTTTTTAATTAATTTTCGACCATATAATATGTCGAATTTCGACCACCGGGCGAACACTTCACACATATAAATAAATTAATCAATCAGATTTAGGAATGAAAATCACCCAATGCCCATCTCTATTGAGAACGGGGGATCGTAAAGAATGTCACAAAGAGACATAAATGCGTTCGCATATAAATAAAGTCAATGGCGCGTCAAGATGAGTCATGTTGTTGAAACATTTCTAGTGAATGATAATAACGTGTGATTTTCATGTAATGAGAACAAATAGCCGAACGGACATGTGTTTAATGACCTGTTACTTAGACTATTGAACAAGCAAGCTGTCTACAGTTCATTTTTTAGGATACCGTGCCCTAATGGTTAGAACGGAACCCTGTTAGAGTAGACTGGGTACGGTTGAAAGAATTTCGCTTCAAATATCCATAGTTTTGCTTGTAATAACCCGAGCGATGAAGAAGATATTATATTAAATAAAAGGTCATGTTTCTGTCTATTAATAGGCAATATGGTTTTAGTTCAAAGTGTGTTATTTTTAATAGCAGATCAAATTAAAAAAAAAATTCGATTTCTTTCAATCGTCCCCATACCAGGGGCGGTTGAAACAGTGATTGGAGGAGTTGAAACACATGCGAATAATAGGTACAAAATATAATATTACAACATGTTTTATAAATTGTTTATTTTAAATCTGTTTACAATAAGACAGAAATACTCCTCATCTGCTGATGTTACCCCTTCCTATCATTTTTACCTATACGTACCTATAATTTTTCTTTTTATTATTTTTTAAGTCTTTCTTACGCGTAATCTCGGCATCTAAAAAACAAGAAAAAATTAATACAATATTTCTACCGTACCCAAAAGACAACAAACACAGAAGCACAATATGTACCTACATAATATAGAAGCCAGGGCGTACCGCTAGTGTTGTCATAAAAATTTAAGATCCGGGGCGGGCCGCTAGTGTTGTCATAAATCAATCACTTGAGTAAATCTAGGTTATATTTTAACTGCTTAAATTTCAGTGCCAATAAAAATAACAATATGAACTAGGTCATAGAGCAAATATTTCAATAGTGATGTAGAATAGACGGGCTACCAATTTCAATTACATTGTTAGCTTATGATTGATATTCGCCGAATATTTCATGTCAAAACAAGCAATAACAAGTACTACTTGACAGAAATACGATCCGCATGAGCAATATGTTTATTGTGGAGCTTTTGCGGGTACAATCGTATATTGCGAAGCGGCAAATGTACTAGGAAAATTAATAATATAAAATGGATATTTTTCATGACGAAAATGTATATAAAATGTGTTATTACGTTTTGCTTTTATAGCTACGTTAGAAAAGGTAAAGTTACGATTTAAGTTTCCATATTTATTTGTATAATGATTTTGTATACGAGCATTATTTTTATATATTCCAGACAGTTTTAATTGATGATTTTTTTCCTAATCTTACCTAATTTATTCTTATTTTAGAATTTTGTCGCTTGTGTATGCTTATTTTGTTATGTAAACTTCGCAATGAATATATTGATCAATCAATAACTATAAATAAATATTTTTTAATGAATTATCTGAATATTAATTTAATTTATTTGAATGAAATTGAAATTAACGATCCGTTTAGGTACGATTTGAAAATCGATGGACAAGTTTTTGTTAATTTACCCAGAATTAAATTTCTTTTTCGATACGAGTAATTTGTTTTTAACGTAAAAATGTTTTAATGATTTGTTTTGAGTGTAAGTTGCCTCAATCATAAAATAAACCAAATTTTAAGTATGAATTATAGTTTTAACATTATTAAAACGGGCAACAATAAATATTCGTTTGTTATCAAACAATAAACATTTGTTTATAATCAAACAACAAATATTTGATAATAAACGCGTTTTCATTTTGTAACTTTGAATTAAGCAATCAATATTAAAAATGGCGGCCACTAGACCTACGGTATATTAAAAAAAATAGACGAATTATTATGACTTGTAGGATATCGTTAGATTGGTATATCAAATCGTGTTTAGTTTATTAAATCTTTTTTCTCGAAAATAATTGCCCTCCACTGGTTAAAAATAGTATTTTAAAACAGAAAAAGTCATAATGTCGTGTCCCTTGAGTTTTTTAATTTATCTAAAAGCTCTTGTTTTTAAGGTTCTTCAACGTTGAAGTAAACTATGTAAGAGTTTTATGTTATATTATAATATAATTAAAGTATCTTAAAAAATAAAAGCTAAATACTTACCCAAAGAAAAGTAATAACATTTTCCTTAAAATTATTTTATTTCAAATGCAAGAATCTGAAGATTCTTTATATTGAGGTTAAAAACTACTTCATTTATTGTCTTAGTTCTCGGAATTTAAGCCTTTCATATCCGTTTCAACTTAAGCGAGTAAAAGAAAAATTAAAAACGTTTAAAACATAGAAGCTGAAAGAATGAAATAGAAAGACGGAAGGCTTTTGTATAAACATCTGTAGTTACTCTATTATTAGTGTTTGATTCTCCTTAAAGAGTAGTAAGTTAACGCTTTTATTAAATACTAGCTTTTTGCCCGCGGCTTCACCCGCGTGAGTAATTTTAGTAACACAGATAACTTTTCAAAACGCAGAATTCCAACTTGTAACACTTATTGCGTAATTACATATTCTCTTTTTGATGTAGTCAGTTAAAAAGTAGGTTATATCCTTTTTCAAGGTCAATTCTATCTCAGTATTAAATTATATCAAAATTGGTTCGGCGGTTAAAGCGTGAAAGCGTAATAGACAGATAGATAGATAGACTATCGCATTTATTAAAAAGTATACGGATATTCTTTTTTTTTATTTTCTTCTTTTGTTAAACCTTATCCCATTTTTATATCATATTAGCTTTGCCCGCGACTTCATCCGCGTTTTTATTTAATTATTTTATTTAATACATTTCTAAACTAAAATTTTATAATAGAAGTGGCCTAAGCCGTTCCTTATTAAATTAGCTGTTGGCAGACAGCTGTGAAAGTTCCGTCAAAATCGGTTTAGAATGGCTAAACCGATTTTGCAATTTCGAAGATTAGCGAAAATTAATTGAAGAATAACGAAGAATTTCTATAGACAGACAGACCGACAGACAAAGATTTCGTAAATTTTATGTATTGGATATAGATTTTTCTGGACTATTATTTTAATTTTATGACATCTTAAAATTATGATATGTATTGCATTCAATATATTTGATTTGATTTAAATTTAATACTTAAATACTTATCTTTAAGAATCTTTAATGTAGCCCGATACTGAAGTAAAGTACATTTAATGAATTCCCATTATCAAATCAAGACTTAAAGAGTTATATTCAAGCTCATAAAAGCAAGGCGAATGTAAATTTGCATAAGAGATAATCAAAAATCTCTTTATTAAAAATTTCTTCTGTATCACAGGGAACCAAGGCGCTTCTTTTTAAGGAGAGACGGATGTTAAAATATAAAAGACCGTGTAAAACAAGGAGATCTTTATAGTTTTATGAGTACTTTGCTCTGGCAACAATCGGAGCGAGAATGAATAAAATGTAAAATAAAAACCAGCCAAGTACGAGTCGGCCTCGCGCACGAAGGGTTCAGTACCATTTATATATAAATAAAAAGGAGTCTATTAATGTGTTGGTAAGCGCTAAACTTAAGAACGGCTGAATTGATTTGGATGATTTCTTTGTGTGAAATGTTCTTATGAAAAGTAAAACTGGAAAAAATTTCAAGGAACATAGTAAAAAAACAATAATTTTTGACATTGTCGAAGTTTGATGAGTCAACTGGTTATCTATAAAAATCACGTTTGTTGCATTGGATATCCTCTGTAATTATTTGAGTATGTTCTGTTTATATAGAGTTGTTATAGCGGCAACAAAAATATATCACCTGAGAAAATTTTAACTGTCTAGCTATCATAGTTTACGAGAACTAGCCTGGTGACAGACAGATAGACAGAAAGAGGGATTCCGTTTTTACTTTTTGGATACGGAATCCTAAAAACCGAGAATGTACACCGCTTAGAGTCTCTGATGCCAGAAGAGTGATGAATATTACAACTACTCAACTGCCAAATGGTGGCCAGAGTTGGATAAAACGAAACTATAAAACGGGTTATTCAAAAATATTTATATTTTTGGTACGTTATCATAAGTAAATAGGTATACAGTTTTTTTTAAGAAAACATATTATATTTAGGTAGGTTCCCACACCGTTTTAGGATTCTGGACCGTATTACTAAGATATCGCTTACCGTCTATATGTTACCAGAGAGTCCACACACACAGTTGAAGTTTTCACATATTACAGTAATTAACATACAACAAACGTGATTTATTGTTAAGTTTTCTTCCAAAAACTAATAGATGTCGTTATACGTAATAACAAACATTTAAGTAAAAAACTTAAATTGCGTTATGATCATAAATAAAATATTTATAATGTAGTTCTCTTTATATAAAATGACGTTTTTAGAAAAGGATCAAAGCAAGTTCTTTACTAAATATGTACTACGTGATGTAAACAATTTCGTCAATAAACTTCGATTTCATCATAAATTATATTTAAATTGATTTTATTTATTAATTGATGCTTAATTGTACACAGATAATATTAAAGAGTTACATACAAACAAGGAAACATTACATAAGGCGAACTTATATCTTACAGATAACCTAAGTTAGTGTAAAACAGAAATAAAATGAAAAGAAAAAAGTAGGTATTATTTGAAGTCGGTTTTTGGAATTTTATTGCATTTAAATTATTGGTTTAAAACCAAATTAACAAACATTAAAAAGGTATCCTAGAGAATTTCAACAGCATTGATTCAATTTCCGAAATAATTGAATCGTTTCGCAAAGGTCGATTACACACTGGACGAATGTTCATTTTGAATATTGTTTTTTTAGTCCATAAAAAAAGATAATTCAAGACTAGATTTTTTTGTTACGTGTTAGTCAACGATATTCATTTTTTAAAAAGCTTAGACTAGCTTTGTATAATATTATACAAAGCTATATTATATTGAATAAAACTGTAAAATTGTGAATTCTGTGCAATGAAAATATTTCAAAATAATAAAAATTGATAGCAGAACACATTTTTATTTTTTTTAGAATTCTTATCCATCTGTTTGCCTTTGTGTCTGTATAGCGCATAAAACTGTTGATCTGTTGAGCTGAAATTTGGTGAATGGGTAGCCTATGATCCGCGGTAGGTTATTAGCCTATAACCTTTTTTATCCCGGTGACTAAAGAGAGTTTCGTGGGAGAGGGGATAAAGTAAAAATGTAAATTTGATTATAATTCATGAACGTGCAGCACGATTTCATTTATTCTTTATTCCTTGAATAGAAAAAGCAAACATACCCTACAGATTATATCGGCTTAGAAATTATAGCCATAGCAACACTCTCTATAAATGGTTTAAATGATCATCATAAGCTGAAACCTGGATTGTACAGGGAACTTTGTATGTATAGGTCATCTTAAACTATTTATTGGGTTTCATCAGGGGAGCTCTGTAAATATAGGTAGAACCGTAATAAAATAAGAAAACCCTCAGATCACAGGTAATTGTGTCAAAAAAACATGACGTGATGTAACTTTAGTTATTGTATTGTCAGAGGATCGTATATTATGATGCTGCTCGATTGAATCTCAGAAAAAATGTTTGTCAAAAATCGTGTACAAGTCTCGGGTGCAGCTAGTACATCTATCCATTTTCATATTAATAAAAAACTTGGTTGAAACATCATGCATCTAACCAGTAAGTAAATTCATGCGTCTTCAACCGTTTTATTATAATCATATATGTTTAATAAATATATAAATCCACAGTTCAGTGTGAAAATAGCCTAATTGTTGTAAAATTCGTAGTTGTTAGTCTTTTATTTAAAATTTATGTCTGTGATAGTTTCTTGTAAGCGAGCCAACTAACAAACGAGCTTGTTTCTAAACTGCGTAACCCGTCATGATTCATTACTGAATTTTGTTCCTCTGCAAATTTTATACTTGTTTTTTTTATAACATACAAGTGGACTATTAACTTTATTGCCTAGTTAATGTGATTTATTTTTTATAAAAACGTAAAACTCTTCAGCAGTATTGTGGATTTTTGAATTATATTTAATAATATTTTATTCTTTTGTTTATAAGTTACAAAATATTGAGATGAAATTCGATTTTCTACAGTCTTAGCCCGTACCGCCTACCTACCGCTGCTTCCGTGCTATTTTTTTTATGATATTGGAAGGCAAACAAGCAGACGGTTTTCCTGATGATAAGAAATACACGTCGCCTATAGACACCA
>DVZL01004521.1:0-12819 GCA_018236625.1 Lasaia peninsularis | reverse complement strand
ATGTCGAATATCCATGTAGCACCCACCCCTGTTTCTGTTGGAAGCTCGATACTCGAAGTTGTTGACGATTACGTCTATTTGGGACAAGTCATCCAATTAGGCAGGTCCAACTTCGAGAAAGAGGTCACTCGGCGGATCCAACTCGGCTGGGCAGCGTTCGGGAAGTTACACAGCGTCTTTTCGTCCAAAATTCCGCAGTGCTTAAAAACCAAGGTTTTCAACCCGTGTGTGCTACCAGTGATGACCTACGGTGCTGAGACTGGTCTCTAACTATGGGCCTCATAAAAAACCTCAGAGTCACGCTGCGAGCTATGGAAAAGGCTATCTTCGGCGTTTCTCTACGCGATCGAATCATAAATGAGGAGATCCGTAGACGAACTAAATTCACCGACATAGCTCAGCGTGTTAGCAAGCTGAAGTGGCAGTGGGCTGGGCATATACCTCGAAGAACCGATGGCCGACGGGGCAAGAAAGTTCTAGAGTGGAGACCACGGACCGACAAGCGCAGCGTAGGGCGTCCACTAACTAGATGGAGCGACGACATAGATGCAGATCGCAGGAACTCGCTGGATGCAGGCCACCTTTGATCGGTCCAATTGAAGTCGTTGGGGGAGGCCTATGTTCAGCAGTGGCTTAGCTGAAATGATGATAATGAAAAATTATCAATAATTTTCAATAAATGATAAGTACCTACATGTCAAACATTTGTTGTCCATCCTGTCAAATACTGTATCTAATTTATAATTGACATTTATGCTTGCGTTCAAAAATGTAATACATAAAAAATAAGAGATATAAAATGCAGCCACAAAATAAAATTAATACTCGTAACAGTAGTACGAGGAATTTATAAATGGAAACTTTGTGCATCTATTATATATATTGAGATTTTGACTCACCTACCACTACAGGAAGAGCATTCCACAGCCAAATCGCAGTTATACTAACTTGTTGCTAACCGAGTGGTTGTTACAACTTCACCGGACTCTTTGGGCGAGCAGCAGCTCAGCCCAGACATTCAGAATAACAATATTACTGTTTCATAAAGTTATTTAGGTACTTGAGTTAACGCTCGCCTGTAGCTGTCAGACTTGACGATATGGGAAGGTTTGTGTTCGGATCAGCCAATAATATCTTAATACTACTGTGGGTGCTGTGAATGCAAACGAAGTGCATTCGTTCGCCTTCGTGTCCCTACACAACACATAAATCAATCTTATGCAAAAGTTGAATTCAATTCCTAGTACCTGGTCCCACAAATGACCATATTCGAGGAATGAGTGCAGTTTTGTTGAAGTTCCCTCTGTAGTTCAAAGCGAGATGGAAACAATTGACCAAATCTATTGACTTTAAAGTTTAGTATAATGTGCGTCGTAGAGACAATGGAAGTTGGAACGACCTTTTGAAGATGCAATTTGTTCGGTTTCAAAAGTAGAGCAGCCGGTAAACTAACGCAATATATTTACTTAGCACTCTCGCGTCAGGTTGGCAACATGCTATCAACATAGTTCTGTCCATAGGCAAGTGTCACAATATATCATGGGCGGCACTATATTATATTACTTTTTAGAAGGAAACCGTCAATCTTCAAAACAAATAGATTTAGGCGTTTATTGATAACTAATAAAAATATAACAATACTAGCTTTCCACCCGCGGCTTCGCCCGCGTTATTTATTTTAATAACACAGACAACTTTCAAAAGGCAGATATTTTTCCGACTTATAATACGTATTGCGTAAAACATACCTTCTTTTTAATATAGTCGATTAACAAGTAGCCTATGTGTTATTCTTATGTATACCTAAGCTAAATTACTGTAAAATTTTATCAAAATTCGTCTTGTAGTTTTTTCGTGAAATAGTAACAAACATAATCTATACATCATACTTTCAAACTTTCACACTTATAACTTCTTACTAATAAGATGAAAAAAACAAACAAATATTTATTTTAATTGTTATATTCTGGTATAGTTAAAAACCTAACACTTCAAACAAGGCTGCATCTCATAATCCAGATGCTATTATCACATGGTATTTTAAACATACAAGGTCTATGAACAAAAAGTTCAAATATTCTATAAAAATCACCTGGCTTAAAACTGAGACAACTGAAAATGGAGATTATAACTTTACTTTCTGAATATCCTAAAAAATCATTTTGAGCTTTATTGATAACACAATTTTCGTCTACTGATCTTTTCTTTGAGTTACCTCAGTTTTCGTCTAGATGATATACAAAAATTATAGTTAGTTTTACGCCGGGTACATGAACTGAGTACTGAGCACACATACGACGGACACAAACACCCGCAGCGAGAGTGTGGGTGCTATGCATCAGCAGCAGCTCTTACTTACGCTAACGAATCCAAAGTATATTTTCGTGAATCTTGCCTCTAAATAAGGAGTAGTACATAAAGTTTTATTTTTAAATATAGCTGACAGTTTCAAAATTATTAATTTTAATTAAAGTATCCCAAAAACGGGTCGGGTAAAGTCGCAACTAAATATACTTAGATTATCCATTAATATTATTATAGGTTTAGAGGAGGGTGGGGCTCAACGAAACGGTCTTACATTTAAATCTTCACAGTTCAATATTAAATTGGTCAAGTTTTAAATCATCAAATTTAAAGAAAAAGACAGGAAAAAGTTATTGTTATAATACGAGGCCATGTAGTGTTGAATAATTTAATTTAAATGTTACGTGACTAAAACATTCTCCCTTTTCTGTTGTATGTAATAAAAAAGACAATAACTCAAAATATGTTTAAAATATCAAAAAGAAACGTTACAGACACCATTACATAAGTTTTACAAACAATTAAAGGTAAATTAGTAAATATAAAACGATTGTAGTCGTTGCTTCTTTACTTCAAATTGTAAAAGTGGAGCATGTGCGTCTAGTTGAGAGTCAACCGTGACAACGTGACGGACACTGTTTTACCCATCTCTCCTCTAATGTCACAAGTATCGCAGAAAATCAAAAACGGCTGATTTTAATGTTTCTTTACATTCTTCTTCCAAATACTATATAACAGCCATATATTTAAATTACTATTACACATCTATTATTACTTTAAATTCTTAATTTCACCGACAGTTCGAGAAAGAAATTGAAAAAATATGTTTCCAATGTCCGATCTACATGTAATGAACGAAAAAAATATCTAAACGCATTAAGGTTGCCAAGAAATGGTTCTACAAAAAATTATAGACGACTTAATAACTGTCATTTTATACTACAAGAAGCGCTCAGCACAATATACTTGTCTTTTTCAAATAGTCTATATAAAAAAAAACAGAACAATTCTTAGAAATTTAAAATTCAAATTTAAAATGTTATTTTTGGGATAAAACATATTAAAACACGGCAAGAAGGAATGTTTTATCATATTTTCACTCACCAGGGACCAAACATTTTAACAAAAATGAATAAGACAAGAATATTTATACTTTGAGACCAGACATTAAAAGATAAATCTTAAATTATGTTATATAAATCTTAGTTAATATATAAATATAATGTTAAGAAACTACATACAAATAACACAGTATTCAACATTCCTTAAAAACATTAATAATATTATGTACAATATTTTTGGCGACAAACATTTCGCTACACGCTATCAAAGAAATCACCACAGAATAAAAAAAGTATATATATGGATATAATTACAACGTATTACTTACGTTCACCGTCTTTTAGTCAAGTGGGTAATGTACACACCTGATCTATTTATTACATTTTTGTCGCCTTTTATATGTTTGTATTCATCTATTAGGATAGTTGACAACAAACCTGACAAGCATTGATTGCTTACTTTGGGGTTTAATCAACTAATGTAAATTATCTAGACTCTAGAAATGTGTATTTCATTTTTTTTTTTTTTGAAAAAGGAAGCAAACGGGAAATTTACCAGAATTGTCGCAGGATAGATACAGTCAAAAGTACAGTAATTAAATAATTCAAGGCAGTAAAACTGCAAAAAAACTTCTTCCTTGTCAATTCGAAAACATTTTTTAACTTTTTTTTTCAAATCTGTTTAAATAAAAATCTTAATCGGCGTGTGTGAGTGTCAGCTATCTCCGGTACTACGAGACCTCTTAAAAAGGTACAAAATAAACAAAATTAAAAAACTGTACAAAAGTATATATAAATACAAGTGAATACATATATAACAACTATTTAGACCAATTGAACTATTATATTAAATTATTATGCCTAAAATGTTACACGTGTATTCTGTGTAACATTATCAATAGCATACGTAGTAATATAGTGAGATAAAATATAACAGATCACGATGACACTACTGTAAGAACCACAGGTTTACAGTTTTTTTTTTGGAAACCATAATAATCATAAGCAAAGATTTTTTCTGAATACTATGAGTCAAAAAATCGTCACTCCGATTATTGCTTATCGTCTAACGATTTTAATCGCAATTAAAACATTTAATGTGGAATTAATAAATTCAAGAATTTGCGTATAGCAACACAGGCTTTATAACACGGGTAGTGCCATGACGATGATGACGATAATGGATGGAATACACTTCTAACAACGACTTAATTCATAGGGCCGGCTATATCACTCTCATAAGGCTGAATTGTTTCGACTCTGCCAACTTCGCAAGACCGACAAGAGATATTGCCAGTCTAGAGTGAGTTAGCAATACTAGATATTCGGAACAGGTGTTTGTTAGGAGTGAAATGTTCAGATAATAACTTGAGCTTTACGCGAGTATACTATAGCGCCACCGTGAAATAAAGGAGCCCTAAACTGTCGAACTGCCACAAGCGTGACTCGGTGTTTCCGTATCGATCACATCGGTCGAAGTTTTATCTTAAGTCTTTTTTTTCTAAAGATCTGATTGATAACTTGAACTGTAATCACTGAAGAAGCGGCGTCAAATTTTATATAGTTTTTGGCTGCCTCGTTGGTCTGTTGTCAGGATGCTTAAATTAAATCCTTGACATCCACAGTTTTTGAATGTCTAATTTTGGTTATATTTAAGTTTCAATATTTATTTATTTCTAAGAGCTGCGTTCACTAAGAACCATCACTTTATATTCATTGCACGTAAAAACTGTCGCAATGTGACGTATTACGTTGTAATAAACATTTAAAGTCTATTTTTATTCATGATCACAAAATATCAACAATGTCAACTATCGAAAAATATTATTAATGCGAAATAAATAAGACTAGATATATGAAAAAAGCCATATTGTTTCGTCTTTCGTAACAAATTCTGTGTGATGTGAGATGCGTACAAACATAAGGTACTTTAGGACATATTTTCTAATATTTATTACAGAACATAAATAAAAATTTTTATTGAAATGCGTTTTATATGTGAGTTAAGATATATTTGTTCAATACGGACATTTTTTGCTGGTGTGTGTGATACGACACTAGTTATTTGAAGTAATATATTATTTATGTATTTAGTTCACAAAATATCTTAAAAATATCTGATCTTTTTATTTCAAGACATTTAATTCGTAACTCTTAAAACAGAAAAAAAAACATACATTTATAACAAAATCAAAATTAAAGATAATATCTTAAATTCAAGTCTATTTCGTCAAGATCTATCACTTGTATACCTAAACCTAATAGTAAGTGCATGATATCTAATAACAATTTGTCCGGTGTGGCGTACTACACTACATTATTGCCACTCATCTTGTACTACGGTCTACGGAATAAAATCTAAATAATGTGCAAAACGTACGACGACTACGTTAATATATTTTGACGTCACACGCAGAGCGACCTAAGTGAGGAGTCGAACGACTAGCCGACATCCCACAGACGCGCTTGTTTCAACATCTTTGAAATTTGGAGAATTCTTTTCTGCAAAACGAGAAAAGAAAGGTTAGAATAAAATATAAGCATCCTCACGCCCATATATCCCCGTTGGGGTAGGCAGAGGTACTACATACTCAGGCCTCCCATAACATGAAAAATCTGTATTCATTGTTACATTAAAAAAAACTGTTAAGCGATACACAAATGTTGATGTTTCCAATCTGATAAAAATCGACACGTAAATAAAATATGTATCAAATCTAAATTTTATATTAACATTATTATAATATTACTCACAGAATATAACGAAGCGGATGAAAATACTTGGGATCAATTGGATCGGTTATAGTTTGTAACTTTGTAGATAATTCTAACGATATAAGTGTAAAGAAAAAATTAGAACTTAATCCATTTGAATTGATTCATTTATTTTTTATAACAAAATATTATTTCTTCCCCAGCACTTTTAAAAGTAAAATTGCTTCTCTACAAAGATACTTTTCGGTGTTGGTTCTAGTATATTTTTAGTGTATATTTTTGAAGTGTAATAACATTTGACTTAATTTCATTTCGTTGACAAATTATTGTTTTGACTTCTGAGTGGACGGTGACGTCACAAATAAACGCGCTAATGGCGGTGTTTAAATCATCCGAAAATGACGATAGTTTCAATATTTTTTTTATTTATCACTATTTTGCAAGTGTTATATTTTTTCAGTTATATAATTACCTGAAGTATTGTTTAAAAAAACATGCATATTCTTTATTATACAGACACTTCACAAGACTAGCTTGATGGCCTATGTGACTTATTCCTGGGGCAAACATGTGAGCGTCAGACTTATTGCTCATGGTGTGTATACTCTTATTATGCTCGAAGGAGTCGGAAATCGACAATCTGGTGTCGTGCAGTGGTGGTGCAGTGGGAGACAAGTGACGTACCAGGCGAGCAGGACGAGCTCGGCGGCTATCGGCTGAGGTTGCTGATGTACAAGCTCTTCAGCTCGGTCTTGGGCGTGTTCTCGAACAGCGCAGCTCGGTTCTGGCCCTCGCCCTTCTTCACCCAGTGGCCGTACACTCGGAACGCGCATCCATCGATCACCTGAAACATCGCTCTCATCAAAAACAGTACAAAACCTGTTATATTATGAAAATACAAAAAAACATAAAACAATGTATTGACACTTGTAATGCAGTTACATTATTTTCAGACACAATAATCGATTTGCTTCATTTTTGAACATTTGATAAAACATTTTTTTTGTAGCTAAGACAGCGAATAAGTACCTACACGTTTAATCCGATGGTAAGAGAGAACCGTAATATATAATCAATCAATACAAAATCTATAATGTGTATCATAGATTTTGTATTGATTCAAATCGGAATACGACAGTGTCATTTTGGCGACAGAAATAGGTAAGACTAGATGGATATTAACCCGGGCGAGTCGCTGCACGACACTTGATACCACCAGTAGTCTCCTTGGGAGCGACCCAGTCACCACGCCTCTTACGAGTGGCCCGGTCGGCAGGCGGGCGGGGCAGTCAGGTGTCCGACCTCGGCGCACGTCGTTTTATGAGTTTTTTAATTTTATATGAAAGAGGACGATGTCGCTCGAGACCGGATCCGAAACCGATATGGCCAATAATTTGTCACCCTTTCACATCACCAATGGTGTGCGTGCGCGTGTGTGTGCGTGCGTGTGCGTGCGCGTGCGTGCGCGTGCGTTACCTTCCGGAGCGCCCGCACGGTGTAGGGGTGCGCGGCGGCGTCGGCCAGCGGCAGCGCGCGGCCGGCCGCGTGCGGGAGGTGCCGCAGGCGCACGGCCGCGCGGACCACCACCAGCCCCAGCCGCAGCTTCGCGCGGGCGTTGAACCCGCGACCCTTTATCGCCTGTACACGTTACACGAACCATGAACTCTCGATTGACTACTTTCGAAGACGCCCCGTGCGAAGGAGAAGCTTAGCTTTTGGTGTAAGTTTTCCGACTACATATTCTTTGTATAAAATCACAAATGAAAACTGACGGTGTGACGTTGTTGCGAGTCACATTATACGCCTCCGCTACTTCTACTTACTGCTCGTCCTTTTAAGTGGTTGGAAAAAAATTACATAATACTTGTTACAACAGAGGGCCGTTACCGACACTCGGGCTACATAGATGATGACAAAACTGTCCTAGGTACCTATTACCTCTTTATTTTTATGTATTTTAATTACAATTTACAAACAGTCTGTCAATCTATGAAAACGTTACCCTTTCATCGAATTTTCATAAATGATTACTCCACCTAATGTTAGAGACGTATGTTTACTTCCACCAACTAAACAAATTAGTTAATAAAAGATATTTTACTCGTAACCTTATTCGTAAATAAATTAGGGGAATTGGCTTCCTGTAGGACGTTGGTATAAACTAAGCTAAAAGTACTATCTGGAGGTTTCACTCCTAACAACGACCAGTCCCGAATATGTATTGCTAACTCTTTCTCAGACGGACAACGTCAAAACATACCGGCCTTCTGAGAGTGAGATAGCCAGCCCTATGAGATATTTAATATCGCGGACAAATAAATTTTAGGAGTGCTAATCTCCAAATAGTACCTTTAACTTCATGGTTGTATAGCAATTTATAGAATTAAAACATAAAGTGCATGCAACAGAACATGCTAGCTAATAAAAAGCCTAATGATTAAAGGAAAAAAAGAAAAACAATGTAATTTTGTTCGTTTGAAACATGTTCTTATTAAAGCAAATAAGCTACTTTAATTTCTTTATTTCACTATTACTGTAATTTCGATAGATCCGGAAAGGACTGATTAACGTATAGACGTTTAGACTTTGACATTAGAGAGGATTGCTTCCTCTTGCATTTTTTAGACTCAATTAAAGGTAGGCGAATGGGCATTATATCACCTACCATTGCAAAAATGTAATAATCATTTTGTTTTAAAATAATATCGCGGGTTGCAGATGTTATTTATTTACCAGTCTACATGTTAGCCACAGGAAAACAACAATTAGTTTTCTTAGAATTCATAAAATTTTAAGTTGAGTTGTGTTATCTCAATCCCACTTCTGACGGTAAGAAAATTATGTAATGATTATTATTAGACTTAGTAGAATAAATAATGTAATTTTATTATCATCAGAAGCGAGATCGAACCAAGCACATTCAAGGAGACACACAAACATAAAACTCCTCCTCGTTGTTGTCTTTCCAATCCGCGTTGTTGTAATGTCAATCATTTTATAACACCGCTTCAATGGCGCTTGTATTTTTCCGCAGTCTATTATTGTATTTTCGTTTGTGCATTATGGAAAAGTACAAGTGTTATTTAAAGTTTATACAATGGAATTCGACTAAGTGATACAGATTTAGAATACTAATTCGATTATTTACACCGTCGAAAATTTACGGTAAAATTAAAAAGAAAGAAATCTAAGAAGTCTTATCTAAATTGTGTGTTAGGAAATACTTTTTAATGAGCAAATTATTGACGTTGACGCATGCGCGTTAGTGTGGGTGTGAACTGCAAATGGTGTATGGTGTTACCATAGAGAGCTGGTCGATCCTGGACATTCTCTTGCTGGTGCCCGAAAGTTCCCTCTTCAGCGGCCTCATGTCCTGGTCCCACAGCTACCGACACCAGATTACAAACGTTCGTCAAACCAGTCACACGTTTTAAGGTAAACATTCGCGGTACGCGACCAAAGCGTTTGACTCCTGACCGACACATGGCGACTAACGCAACAATATTAGCTTTATGAAAACCGAATACCCAATTAATCTATAGAATAAGACTCGTAAGCGTAGTTCCATTTCTAAATAACTTATCCAGTTAAGGAAAAAAATACATTATCAACAGAAAATCTCTCCCGGCCAGATAAAAAGCAGTCGATTTGAAATTCTACAATTTGATTGGTCGAGATCGTTATTTGTTTGCTGACGTAACTATTTTCTTAATGTAGATTAACTATAGTTTTGTAACGTTAGCTCGTCACATGTGTCAGATAAGTGAATCGGTCGCGAAGCACGGAAGTCCACCTTAACGCAGGCTGGCGAACTGTCACATATAACCTAACCTTATTATCTTTTTTGTCTGTGTTATTTTTTACAAGTGTGATAGATGCTAGCAATTGAATCTATTTTAATTGATTAGAGCATAATTGTAATAAGGATCTAGAATCAAATATATATGTGTAAGAAAAAAAAATGTTTAAGATGTAGGCACTATTTGAACACTGGTTTGCACATTCAAAACGTTTATAGTTGTACACTGAGAAGCAAATGACAAAAATAATGCATTTTAATATCAAACTAATCATACTTCCTACAGCGTTAAAAATTAAAATAATAAATGCTCTGCAGTGCATAAGAATTGATTATTTACATAAGCTTTAATAGAAAATTAATATAGCAAGGAATTAAGTGTAAAAGAAGCGATTAATAAGAATTAATTGTTGGTTTTATTGTGCGTTAAATTTTATGTAATCAGTATTCATGAATTTTATTATAATTGAACTGGTCATTTCATTAATTTAATTCTACTTTTTTTGATTTTCAGATTTATTAATTTCTTTAAGTCCAACTTCATTTAAATATAGTACTTCCACAGCAGTGAGTATACTAAAAATGTTTTTTAATGAATATAGTTGTTTTATTTTCTAAATATGGAAACAATTTAGTCTTAATACTTTTATAATCTTAACACAATATAACCGAAAGTCCATACCAACATATAATGAGCAGCGCCACATTAACTCTAGCACAAACCTTCATCGACTACTGACTTTCAACAAAAAATATATATGAAAATTGCAATACATACTAACTAGAACTACGCGTTGTACTAGTTTTTTTTATGGAGAAGCTGAATATTAATATATTATTATAATATAGTTTTATAAATAAAGCGTATTCATCTATGTTAAGTCAATTAACGCAAAATAAACATTACTTTTAGAAATACGTATTTAAATATATTTATTTTATGGAGAATAAGATCTGTCAGTAAATAATTTAACTAAACTATAAAGTTAGATCAAAACTATATCTATAACGTATTTATTTTATAAGTTCAACATGAGTGTACGGAAATTGATACATCTGTTTGGATAGAGATTAAAATTACGCACAAAGCTGTTTTCACAACCATTTTTTTGGCGGGAGTATTTAAAATAAAAAAAAATGTTTAGATATGGATTTCCACAAAGTGGCGCCTGATTCTAGCAATTATCACACATAGTTTTGTCGGTAGTCGGTTTTTGAATAATATTCGTTGTTTATGATAGGGATACTGACCCAGTACTCAAACAAATAGTCTGTGTAATTTTGGGGTTAACTTATGATATGTTTGTAAGAGTCTCAGCTTATGTTGGTATGAACCTTAGTGTTTAGAATTTCTAGAGCATTCGCCAAACTTACTGACTGAGTATTAACAGAGTACAAATTAAAATAAAAGCGTCTGTAATTATAAAATAAGAAATGAAGTTACTTGTAACTAAATAATAATTTCTGTTTGTATATTTGAATTATTATCCAAAACGGCTAGACCTATTCCCATGGGACTTTCGCTTTTTTTTATTTTGCTCTTGTAAATTACAAATTGTAACAATGACAAAATAACATTTATAAATACATACATCTACATAAAAAACTAACTCTTAAATATGAAATACTCCGAAATAATGACCAACCTTGCCAGTTATGACTTATGTCGTATTCACATACCTACTGAATATATACATAAAATTTCAGCAGAATCGGTCTGGCCGTATGGGACAAACAACTAACAAAGTGACACGAGAATTATTTTTTTAATACATCAGATAAATATCCCAACGTTATTTACGGTGCTATCGTTGTATTATTGGGACATTTACATTATTATTTTATATACACTTTTTATTAATAAAAGCTCAAAAGGCAAAAAACACTGAAATATTATTCAAAGAAAAATCTAACAAGTAAACAAATGGACAATGAAATCAATATAGATAACCGAAGTGGATATAATATGTTGAAACTATCTCAAGATTATTGAAATAAATTATTATATACTTTTAGCAAGTGAATGATTGTAAATAATAACACATAGAAGTACATAAATAAATACAACGACAAGTTCAATAAACATGAACATATAAATGTTTATCTGTCAGTAAGTTTGGCGTGTGTGGTTGAGGTGTAACTAGCGGCCGGTAAGGTGTGTGGAGACTCACGACTGTGTTGAAGAACGGATGCTCCAAGGCCTCCTTCAGCTCAATCCTTTCGCGGGGCTCCACAACCAGAAAGCGCGTTATAAGGTTTTTTGGGTCCTCTGTAATTTTTATTATTGCAATGAAAAAACTTTTTGAACGGTTTCGAGGGTAAGAGATAACTGAGATCGACAACAACAAACGTCTCATGTATATCGGCGACGACTAAATAAAATACTATACTATAAAAATAGAAGTAATGGATGAAATCAGTGAGTAGCTATTTTCGGTTCGGTTGAGTAGAAGCATTGAAAAATGACGATTTATATCGCAAATTATTTTGTTTAATCCTTCAGAAGTTTCAGTCCAAGGTTTCATTATGGTTTATGTGTTCATGGAGTAACAACTTAAAAAAAGTGGTGTTTGGGCTCTTTTCTTAATTACTATCTTAAAAAACTTTCCTTAGGGTGGGTCATCGGGTGTATGGAAATTGTCAGCAACCCGTAGATTAATAGGAAATAATAAACCCGGTGGTACCTTCACTCATTCGGCTCCACTGGGGCTTCTGTCTCTGTGCCTGTTAACTTAGAAAGTCCACCTTATGGCCTAAGATCCCGTTATACAACGACCTTCACCGAGCTGGTTAATGAATGTAATATATTTTTTATCAAATAAAATATGTCAATTAATATATTGCGAATGGGTTGTCTAAAAAATTTTAGTCCAGAATATTAATGACATTTTTTTTAAACATAAATTTTACACTGACTTGGTTAATGAACAAATTCCATTC